>JADLZK010000903.1:0-189209 GCA_015847255.1 Hyparrhenia diplandra | reverse complement strand
ATGCCTTGTATCTTGCCACTTTTGCTATTGTTGACGGTCACTAACGACACATTTTTAACGTCAACATTCTACCAATAAGGGGGTGGAACTATACCTTACTACACACATATACATTTATTATTGACATATTTCCACTTGTAGTGTCCAAATTATTATTGTGCAGATTTATATAAGAAACAAGTAAAAAAAGGCCCCCAAAGCGCATTCCCGAGGAACATCAAGCCCAAGGGAGAAATGGACTAAACACGCAGAACTGGGCCAAGCAAACACCGCCACACAACTTTTTCAAGCCCAAACACACCAGCCAAGAAGGCCCGGCCCGAACCGAGCCGGGACAGTGCTTGCAAGCGCACCACACAGTGCGCCCCCGCACCCATCCTGAGGCGGTTCAGGCCCAGGTTTGGCGAGGCGGTGCATTACCTTCCATAACTGACTGTGCCGACGTTGGATGGTCGGTTCAAGCAGATTTGGAAGGTGTCCAAGGACGGTTTTGGCTCCTTCCATGTGGGGAGGGACATTTTCCAATGAGCCCCCTCTCCTCTACCTATAAAAGGAGGCCCTCTCCCCCTCATTCAACACACACCACACAATGTAGCCTCTCTTCTTCTTCTTCTTCTTCTTCTTCCTCTCCCTGTCTTCTTCTTCTTTCTTCTTCTTTCTTCTTCTTCTTCTTTTTCTTCTTCTTCTTAGTTTGTACTTAGGAGGAGTTTGGCAAGGATTAATAAAGGAGAGCAAGACATTTTGGAGCTATTCGGTATGATCAATTTAGAGTTCTTCATTTTGTTCTTGTTCTCTACTTATCAATATAGTCATGTTCTTGAATTAGAGCAAAGTCCTTATGACATAATCTTGATTGATGAACTAGTATATAGTTTCTATATCATGATCTTGTCTTATGGAACATCGTGCTTAATTTATCATACATACATGTTTAGACCATGAGCTAGATCGATATGATGAGTTCTACCTAGAGTTAGACTTGGTTGATGTTGGGTTGCGGGATTGATAGTCGTTCCTTCGGGGCGGTGCTCTGGTAGAAGGACCCCGGAGACGGGTAAGCCTTGTATACATGCCAGAGTAATAATCACTAGTGTAGACGTGGTGTCTAGACTAAGGGTTTTCTATCTTTTGTGGAGCATCCCACGGTTGAGGGGGTAGGCGGCTGGGTTGTGACAGCCTTGTCCGTCCCTTGTAATCCCCCCACGTTCGGGTGTGGCGCAGTGCAATTGCCGGACACTGTCCTTTGGGCGTGGGCCGGTGCCCGAAGTAATTCAGCAGAGACCTTGGCTTTCTTGAACTAGAATCTCTAACAGTAAAACATGTGTGTATCTGCTATCTTGACATGACTATCTAGGATATGCCTGCTCCATGTTAGACTTATTCTTTTATTCATTCTTTTACCTTTATCCTTGAGATTGGCTTGAGTGTGTGTCAAGTTATCCTACTACCTATCTTATTTTACCCCTATTATGAGCATTGGTCTATTATACATTCGTGTCATCTTGACCATGTCCGAATTAGAGACTTTTACACCATGCCTTCCTTTGGGAAAAATATAAATAACGATACCCTGAATACTTCCGGGTGAAATGCTACAATGATAGATCCGTGCGCTTGCGGATGAATATCTTATTTGGCAAGATCTATCACCGTTGATAATCCCGTTCGGATCACCGACACGGTGGTTTCACTTGGGAATGTCAACGGCGCATTTAAAGCGCCGTTATTAGAGATGGGTTCTAAACCCGTTTCTAGTGATTGCGCTTAAGAAATGCAACAAGCATTTCGGCGCCGTTCTTGCGGGGGCGGCGTTGGTTAAAGGGATGATCTATTAGGGCATGTTCACGATAATATGCTTGTGTAGTGATCTTTGTTCATCTTAGGTTTATCTAAAAAAAAAATCTTTTATAAAAAGAAAAAAAATCTTTTCTAAAAAAAAAAAATCTTATAAATAAAAAGCAAGGACATGTTATCAAGTTAGTATGCACCTTCGGGTATTCTTGTCACTAACCATTTCAGGTGGAGACTAAGAAGAACAAAGGAGCACGCGATGCTTGAAAACATGGGGCTACATCAAGAAAACTTTGATGCTCTTGGGCGGAGGAACGCACTCAAAAGGAGACCACGACCTTGCACACTCGACTTTTTCACGAAAGTACAAGTGTGAGAGGGAGGACGGTGATAATACCAAGTTCCACGTACAAGGGGATCATAAAAAAAAGCAAAAGAAGTGAAAAAAAAAAAAAAAAAAAAAAAAGAGAGAAAAAAATAAGAGATAAATAAGAGCCTCCCCTTGCTATAAAAGAAAAAGAGAAAAAAAAAGAAGCGAGAAAGAAATAAGAAAAGAGAGGAGCAAAGTTGGCCCCATCCGGCCAAAATAAACAATGAAGGCACTGACTCCACCCGGCATTGCTTCCATGTAAGCAAGAAGGGATCTTTCTCTCCCAAGACCTTTGCTTACACGAGTGAGTTTGGTCCGCCTCCCTATTTCGGTATGAGGAAGTCATAAACCAAACCAAGATCATCATGCCACCGATGCGGCAACTCTCGAACTCTATCTTCAAGCCGTCGGTCAAGTACACTCGGGCATGCGAAGGTCCAATAAAAAAAAAAAAAAAAAGAAGAAGGTAAAGGAAAGGAGGAACATCCTCCTTTACACCTTTGTGACCACTAAGGCCCATGGTCCATATACACTACCTGTGTATATCACCTAAGCCTTGTGGTCCGCCTGAGATGGATCATCAAGCTACCACCACGGGAGTTTCAACATCTTGCCTTCATGCGTGGTTGGTACACACACACACTCAGTGCGCAAAGGTAATAATTCACCAATTCTTTTTACTCATACTTATCTCCATATATATATATATAAAAAAATATTTCATCATGGAGATAAAAACAAGGCTAGACTTATATTGCATCTTTATCTTAGCCTTGTTTGAGTATGAAAAGTTTGGTGAAGCTTTTATGTTCTCCCTTGATAATAAAATCCTAAAATAAAAATCTTTGAAAAAAAAAAAACAAGCTGCTCTTTTGCTCCTTCCTGCATATGTTTCGAAATTTGGTAATCACGAAGGATGGTAAATCCACTCGTGAATCTACCATATACTAACCATGCAGGAAAAGCCAAAAGCACGGGAGTAAAACCCCGATCCAATGGGCTTTGAGCTAGCTTGAGGGAGGACCAAAAACATGGTAATGTGAACCTTACACTCTCATCCTCTGTCCATTACCTTCCAAAAAAAAAAAAAAAAAAAAAAAAGATGTGTTCTATAAAATATTTAATTATCAAAATAAACAAAAATATTTACTACATAAAAATCTATAAGTAAATATTTTCGAAAAACTAAAAAAAAATCTTTATAAATAAAATAAATTCTTCTATGAAAAAAAAAACTAAGAAAAAATATTTTTTTCAATAAAACATATTTTTTTTCGAATAATTTTTTTAGTAAAAAAATTAATCTTTTGTTAACCTTTCAAAGTCTTCATCTTCATTGGATGAATCTTATTGCTCTTTCATGCTTCCTCTTTCTATATTGGCACGTTTAAGTTTGGAAGTTTTTGTCATACTAGTTGATCATACTTCCATAGGCGTTTTGAATTAAGCATGGTGCTTAGGTCAAAAAGTCTACCTTAATCGATTAGACATGGAGTCGAGTCCGATTATTGAACTAGAGTCGCTAGTGTAGATTTAGGTCAAATCTATGGACTAACCCCTGCAGGATTTTATCAAACATCATGAGGGTAAGTCCAAGAGATGACAATGGAGATCAAAAGTTGTTTGGTGAACCAAAAAAAAATAATGATAATGATAAAATAAAATAAAAAAACCCTTTGAAACCCCAAGAATGATTGTCCCTCTCTTCCAAGATCATCACAAGACAAGCTTGGGGAGGAGTCTCCCGGCACGCTCAAAAAGACGATGTTAATCAAAGATCTATTCATAGTGTTCACAAGCTAGCAACGTTCATAAACCGAAAGGTAAGTCAAAAGCTAGCTTGGGGAGGACTCCCACAAAGGTAACTCGTATCTCACATTCCATTCGGTTATTTCCTTATCTTATAAGAATGATGAGGTATGAGAATAAAAAAATAATAATAATAACAAAAAAAAAGAGGGGAAGAAGAAAGAGAGAGAGGAGATTTATTCCACTCCATATATATGTGTTGTAGAAATGTTTAGTTCTACCCCTGTTGAAATGATGAATAGTTGCTCTGTCTTTATGTTTTGCCTTTTGTGCCTAGTTTATAATTCGAATTTCTCTAAAGTTTGGGTTTAGTGGCTAAGTCTAAAAACTCATCCTGAAAAAAAAAAAAAAAAAAAAAAAAACTGATTCATGTGGGTTGCATAGGCTCTATCTAGTCTAAGTTGTTGCCAAAGTATGATATGGTCGATGTTGAACGGCGCCGACGCTTCGCTGGCGCGCGTCGGCCTTTCGCCGGACGCAAATCCGTAGAGCATGTCACGGGGAGGTCGCCCGGACGCGGCCGACGCGTCAGAGCGGCACGGCGCTGGCGTCCGGCGATGTTGTGTCGCGCGGTGCCCGTGCTTGGGTTGGCACGGCGCTGGCGCGCGTCCGGCTGTATCAGACGCTTTTCGACGGTTTCGAAAGTAACGGCTCTATTTCGAGGGGTTGGCTATAAATATAACTTTGGCCGGCCATGGGAGGTCCCTTGGTCATTTTGAATCAATCCTAACACCTCTAGAGCTGAGCACTCATCCTCCTCCTCACTCCTTTGCTTGAGAGCATCCATTCTAGTGAGTTGAGGTGATTCAAGTGCACTTGCTTTGATCTTTGCATCTAGTGGCACTTGTGGATCGTTGTGAGCCGGTGGTTTTCTTGTTGCTCTTGGAGAGCACCACTCCTAGCCGGCTTGGTGATTGGTGGAGGCGTTGGCAAGAGAAGGTGTATGTTCTTGGCCACCTCTGGTGATTTGTGAGAGGGTCACACACTCCTCGTCGGGAAGACAAAGTGTGAGTAATCTATTGCTCGTGTCTTGGGTATCTCTCATTTGCTTTGGGTTCAAGAAACCTAAAGGCATTTGGCTTGGAGTGAGCTCCACCTTGACCCACACGTGAGAAGGTCGGCACAACGGAGATTAGCTTGAGGGTGCTCAAGTGAACTTCGGGTTAAATCTCGTGTCTCCATTTGTCTCTCGGTGGTTGGCCTCAATTTGGTTATCATATTGTTGCATCCTTGGTGATTGGATTGACTAGCTTCGACATTGTGGTATATCACCTCTACACTCTTGCATTATTTTCATATATCTTGTGCTAGTGTAGTTTGAGTAGTCTTGCTTAGTTGCTAGAGTAATTAGCTTGTTCACCTAGTGGTAAAGTAGTGACATAGCCCTTGAGTGTGAACTAGAGACTATAGCAACTAGAATTGTCAATAGGAGGCTTGTCGACAAGTAGAGCTAGAGCAAACACATTTACGCTTTGTTATTTACTAACAAGTTGCTCTAGTGATTTTGTAGAAATTTTATTAGGCTATTCACCCCCCTCTAGCCATTTAGGACCTTTCACCATGTGCCTGGGATATTGGCTAAACACTAGCACCCCAAAGCACAAGGACTCCGGACTCTTAATATGAGTCCAGAGTTCGATCTTGAATCATGGCACCCACGTAAGCCGCAAGCCCCGGTGTCTCTCCTTCATCGAGTAAGACTCTTCTAGCACCTTTTCTATAAACCATTTTCTTGGACTAGGCATATCTGTATGTGGAGGGCTTTCTCCCAAAGAAAGGCCATATGTATGTGGAACTGGAAAGTACTGCTAGCAAAGAAGATCGAGGACGAAGAACAAGGAAAATAAGGAGAAAAAGATTTCCTAGATCCAAAACCCATGACACTAAAATTCAAAACTAAGCCCTCTGTATTTTGAGGAGAGGGTTAGTAACTACTGGACGAACCAAGAATGCAAGAACAGAGAGGAGAAACTGGGTGCAAAACACAGCGTCCCCCTTGCCGTTTAAATAGGCGAGATGGCGTGGTTGAGTCGACTGCCGTTGTATGGAGGATGTGGCGCAAGTGCGCGCCAAAGATTGGTGCGATGGTCGGCCCGGTCGAGTTGAGAACTGTCGCGGCCGTTGAATTTTTTTCAAATCACCGCGGGTCTAAGTTTTCATCCCAGCAGTGATGTTGAATACCACCGGTAGAAAGATCTGCACCCGGCAAGGATCTACACATCACCGCCCGGTGTGAAACTACACCCGGCGGCGATCTACACATCAACGCCCGGTGTGAAACTACACACGGCGGTGTTTTAACCGACATTGATTTAACCCGCCGATCGTTGCGGTGGTGCCACGGGCTTTTCTCATCGATTCGGAGACACCGCTTCGGTTTCCTAACCGGCGGTGAATGCTACCGGCAACGCGGTTCTCCAAGCGGCGGCATGCATGCAGCACAAAGCCCACGCGTGAACACGCTAAGTGAACGTGGCGGCTACTGATTGTTGTGGTAAAAAAAAAAAAAATGATGGCTATCCGTTGGGCGGTACAAAGTTTGATTCTTTAAATAGCCCGGCAAGCGGTGTTGTGGACGTGCTACAGCTTGTTGAGTGTGTCATTTTCATGCTCCAGCCAGCAGAAGTCTCTCGTCTCCCTCCCTCCCTCCTGCTCCCTCACCCGTCGGCATCGAAGGTACGTGTGGTTGATCTTGTAGCAATGGTGAACAATGTGAAGCATGCATTCCTTGTTTCAAAATAACAATGCTAAACTCGATCATCGTTCTTGAAAAAATGGTCAAAAACTGGCTTGTTGGGGATCGAACCGGGGATTTCGGGATTGGGTGTTGGGAAACGCCGTGCCCGGCCGAGGAAGCGGCCATTGGAAACGCTACAAAACGCTGTAGCCGGTCGACCTTTTCGTGGGGAGATACGATCGCGATGGCCATTGGATGAGCCGGTCGTGCGTTGTTGATCGTTTTCATGGCGCCGTCTTGGGAATGACAATGGTCTGCGCATGCATTCCATGGCTTGCTACTATATAACAACGCTCGATTTGGTACCATCTCCATCGCTAATTAGCCTCTCTCTTTCCATAAATCTCGGGCAGCTAGCTTCTTCTTCATCGACGAGATGGCCGGCGTCTACACCAACGAGGAGCTTGTCTTCACCATGGGGCGCCTCCACGACGCCCTCCGGAAGCTCACCAACCTGGCCGAAGAAGTCGGCCCGCCAACGTGGGTTGGCCGTTGGTGGAGAAGGCGAACTTCTACGCCTTCAAGGTCGAGGCCATCGCCGACATCCTCGCTAGGGGGATACCGGCGAGGCCGGGCGGAGTCTCGTGCGGCCGGCGGCGGAACGCGGCCGGCGGCGGGGACGAGGCCGGCGGCGGCCAGCAACGAGCCTAGCGGCCGGGCGGTGGAGGAGGCGATGGCGGCGGCGCGGCAGGCGCGGGCGGAGGCGATGGCGGCCGCCGCTTTATTTTTATTTTTGTTTTGTAAATATATTATCTAGTAATATATAATGACTCTCAAGTCGTTTTTAATTCATCTCCATTCTCTGTTTCTATCGTTTGTTTTTCTTGTTCCTTCTTCATTCAACCCCGCGAGCTATTGGTTCCTTTAATTTGCTTCCCCTCCCAAATCGCTATCGGTTCTAATTCAACCCGGTTGTGTCAATCTTCAAATCGCTTTTTCGGTTCTAATTCAAACCCGCGAGTGATACATTGTCCATCAAGACCACTTTTAGGGAACGATTCAACCTGGTGGTGATCTGAATCTTCACCGCCGAATTTGGTCGAATCCGTGGAGTTTCGAGTTTCCAGCGCCTGAATGGTTCATCACTGCCGGGCGAGGTTCAACACCCCGGTGGATTAAATTCGGCGGTGATGCCGGCGGTAGTGATGAGCGATTCTGTAGTAGTGTAAGAGTAGTACCATAATCGGATCTGCAACCGGTCTTTGGCTTTGAAGGAACCAAAACCCATGGATGAGTATTTTACATTCATCAAACTTTTCCAAAAATGAGAATTTGTTGGTTTTTTAACTCAACTCCCTAGTGCCTTATCTTTTATGTATTTATTCCTCAAAATTTCCTACCACATGTCATCCTCATTTAATAATTTAAATAGCCATTTACTCAATAGACATCTGCTCTCGAATGTCCAAATTTTGTATTCCTAAACCTGATTGATTTTTCAGTAGGCACGGGACTTCCCGTTTGGCTAGTATATACTTTTTGTTGTGTTGATTGTTTTTGCCAATAAAATCTTGATCTAAAACAATGAATTTTTTAATACTCCCCTTGGGATCTTAGAAAAAAGACATCATAAACATCGGTAAACTAGAGAGCACAGAGTTTATTAAGACCGGTCAACCCCCAACCGAGAGCATTTTACCTTTCCACCTGTTGAGCCTCTTTTCAATTCTTTTCTCAATCATTTGCCAATCTTTTTTCTTCAACTTTTTAGTATGCATTGGTAGACCTAAATATCGTAATAGATACTTCCCCATTTTACATCCAAACAACTGTGAATAGTAATCTTCATATTTTTTGTCTTCCCAAAATAAAAGATCTCACTTTTATGAAAGTTTATTTTGAGCCCTAATAGTTGTTCAAAGGAACTAAGTATTAATTTCATATTTATGCCTTTTCAACATCATGGCTTATAAAAACAACTCGGTCATCTGCATGGCTTATAAGACGAGGAATAGTATAGCTTCCTTGGCTCGGTCAGCATGTCTTCTACTATATTAAATAGTATTGGCGACATTGGGTCACCCTGGGTGAACTTCACCTAATTTACAGTGTGTAGTAGTAAGGTGCTGCTCAGAAAAAGATAAGAGATTTTATGAAGATATAAGAAGTTGGTCAGCAGTGTTTGGCGTATGGAGCCCTCGGTCAACTGTCCCTGCTGAGATGGAGTTTGAAGTGAAGGCTTATATAGCTACTGTTCCGTGTTACTTTGATGATTGTAAGTGTTTATATATGTATGTTTCCGCTATATAATGTATTGAATTTAGAAATTTATACATTATATGTTGTATGTGTGGACTTTCTAGACACACATATTGCGACTCTGGTCTTCCTTTAAAATCAGGGTGTGTGGTGTGATCCTTCGGCAAGAAGCTGCAAGGAAACTTTCGAGACCTAGATTGACGGAGTTTGACAGGGTAAACCAATATACGAAATCCGTTTGGGATTTTGGGACGTCGCTTCCCCCTGCAAGAACCTGTGACATCATCCCCTGCGAGCGTAAGCAATGACGACGATACAGATGCATGGCGCCTGCACCTGAGTTTGCAGCCAGCATTATTAAGGTTGATACTACGATATATAATAATAAAATAACTAAAGGCACATGATGTAAGTCATATCAAACTCATGAGAGGAAGCCGCCTCTAATCCACCAGAGAAAAAGTCCGGCCAAGAGTAGACACTAAGGTTTTATAAAGTCCATCATCTAAATGCATGTGCACCGGATCATCTCAAAGCTCAGAACACAGCAATGGCGCCAATGAAGGTCTACGGGTGGGCTGTGTCACCGTGGATGCTGCGCGCGCTGGTGTGCCTTGAGGAGGCCGGCGTGGAGTATGAGATCGTCCCGATGAGCAGGAGCGGCGGCGACCACCGCCGCCCCGAACACCTCGCCAGAAACGTACGTACGCATCCATTTGAGTTTCGGAATACATATACGTGTACTATTTTGCTTGGATAACTGACAGCGCTAATTTAACAAAATGTTCGCTGTTCTGCAGCCGTTTGGTGAAATCCCAGTTCTGGAGGATGGTGATCTGACGCTCTACCGTAAAGCTATCTTGACCTGTTGTTTAATCCTCTTTTAATTTTCTCCTCTGTCGCATTTCTACTCACATTTTCTCGCTCGTATATAATTTATTCCAGAATCACGCGCCATTGCAAGGTACGTTCTTAGCAAGTACAAGCCAGAGCTTCTCAAAGATGGCGACCTGGAGGGATCAGCAATGGTGGACGTATGGATGGAGGTAGAAGCCCACAACATGGAGCCGACCCTGTGGCCCATCATCGTGCACTGCATCATCGGCCAGTACGTCGGGCTCGACCGCGACCAGGCCGTCATTGATGAGAACCTCGAGAAGCTGAGGAGGCTGCTGCCGGTGTACGAGGCGAGGCTGTCAGTCTTCAAGTACCTAGCGGGGGACGACATCACTGCCGCCGACCTCTGCCACTTCAGTTTCATGCGCTACTTCATGGCCACAGAATACGCCGGCGTGGTGGACGCGTTCCCGCACGTCAAGGTGTGGTGGGATGGGCTGCTGGCGAGGCCATCAGTGCAGAAGGTGATGGCCGGCATGCCACCGGATTTTCGGTTTACCAGCGCGAACATTCCGTAGTGCTGGGGTCGGTGTACGTGCCTCTGGTGTAGTGAGTCTGGTCTCGTGACCCAAGTGTCTTTCCGTTTTTTACAAATAAAACTCAATCTGCTGTAAAAAAATAAATAAATAAAGACTCATGTGACCCAAGTGTCTTTCCGTTTACAAATAGAACTCAATCTGTTGTTAAAAAAAGAGAACTCAATGTATCGCAAGTTTCACTGTTTGTCCGTTTTTAGATAAAAAAAACCCGTTATATTAGATCAATCAGCCATGTCTACTTCGGTACTTCCTCATGTCGTACAGGCCCGGAGAAAATTAATGCTACTGTAGAGAAGATTTCCAGAGATAGGTGTTTCTGATTTACATAGACGCCCAACCGCTGATTTACATAGACGCCCAACCACCTTTCATCAAATGGTCTGTCTTAACCTTCGGCACAACTACAGTATATATTCATTTCTCGGTAGATATGCTAGGACCTACCTTTTTATCAACATTTTGTAATACTGTGTTGAATATTTCAGACTCCTAGTGATGATTTACAATGCACTATAAAATTTTGGGATCTCATCGAGCCTATAACCCTAGCAGGAGCTTGGTCGACCAAGCACAGGGGAAGGGAGTTTCAGGCAGAGAGCTCCTTCAGCTGAGGATCGACACATCCGGCAGGAGAGAGGCCGCCAAGTCGCGAGCTCACAGAGGGGAGGAGTGGGTCATGACGGTGCGGGCAACAATGGTAGCGATCTATGTCGCGACTAATGGGAAGAGGGGGCGTGCGACCTTCTGTCGCTGGGAGTCCGACAGGGGAGAAAAACCAACCGGTATGTTTCACTTAAAAGTGGAAGACAAGTAATATTTGTCAACTTTCTACTCCAAAAGTCGCTCAAAGCATGATGGGAGGGGATGTGATTTTTGAATTATGCAGAAGCTAACTTTCCCACAAGAGCCAAACCAAAAGGCACCATACAACTAGTTAGATAAACTAGCTTGAACGGTCACCTCGGTACTCTATTCATCCATCTAGTGTACTCATGTCCGACCTTCATCTAAGACCATTATAGCGAAGGTCCACATCACAACTTACATTACAAATTAAAGCAAGTTCTTAAGGTACAACAAGGTTTGGATTCCACACTTAGTCACAACATATCACGCTTAGAGAGTAGTAGCGGAAGACTTAGCTCAAATAACATATAGTTCGATACATGTCTCTGGGTATGCCTCTTTCATATACCTACACCATGGAAGGCAACAATCTACACTCCTGACCCTCAGAGCACTTGGTAGAAAACACTACTACATGATTTTTTTAACCGTGATGGTTTTCGTGACCACCACCAAATTACACGTGTGGTGGTTTTCTGGTGGGTGAAAAACCGCCACGGTTGATCCTGAAAAAAAAAAGAGAAATCAAAAATATCATTTAAAGTTGAATTGGAATGGTAATTAAACTTGAGCACCGTTCTTGAAAAAATGGTCAAAAACTGGCTCGGTGGGGGGTCGAACCCGGGGCTCGGGATTAGGTGCCTTGAGAAACGCAGTGGCAGCCGAGGAAGAGGGAAGTGGCCTTTTGGAAATGCGCGCAACTGGTCGCCGATTGCCGTTCGATTGCCGCGGAAGCGGTGATTGGTGAGAACCGGCGCAAATGTGTAGTCGGTCGCTCTTTGAGTGCCGAGGAAACAGCCATTGGATCGCACGGTCGCCGTCTTTGAGTGCGGAGGAGCCGTCTTTTTGATGGCGTGTTCCTTGGGAAATGATCTCAATCAATTCTGCATGGCTTCTTGTTACTATTTGTACACCCTCGACGACCTCGGTCGCTAATCAACTTGTCTTTCCATAACCCTCGTTTACACTGTACAGGCTCACAGACGATCGCCATGGCCGGCAACTACACCACTGAGGAGATGCAGCTCACCATTGCCCGCCTCCACAATGCCCTCCGGAGGCTCAACGGCCTCACCGACCAACTTGGCCTGCCAAGGGTGAGTGACCCCTTGGTGAACAAGCTCAACTTCTACGCCTTCAAGATCGACGACATTGCCCGTATCCTTGCTCAGGGGATACCGGCCAAGGTGGAGAGGCTGAGGGAGGTGATCACGGCGGCTGGTGGGGATCCGGATGAGGTGGAATAAGCGGCTGTGGTGGTGGCAGCGTGTAGGCAGTGGTCTTTTTATTTTTATTAGTTGTCTAGTATTTTTATGCACTTGTAAAATATATTATCTATTATTATGTTCTAGTGAACCAATCGTTTTAAATTCGTCTGCCTGTCAGTTTTCTTTTTCTATCGTTAGTTTTGACTGTTCCTTGGTCTTCAAATCGCTATCGGTTCTTATTTCAAACTCACGAGTAATCTGTGTCCATCAAGACCACTGCCGGGGAACGATTCAACACGGTGGTGATCTAAATCTTCACTGTCGGTATTGGTCGAGTCCGTGAAATTTCTGATTTTCCCGTGCATGAACGGTTCATCACTGTCGGGCGCGGTTCATCACTGTCTGTGGACTAAATTCCGGCAGTGATGCCGGCGGCAGTGAGGAACGAATCTATAGTAGTGATGCCCCTATTGGACGTGGACCTGTGCCAATGGAGCTGGCGATATCTCCGCTTGAGAAAAAAAACGTTTAGAGAAACTAAACCGGTTACTAAACCTAAATGACATCGGTAAGCTAGGGGCGGTGTATGTTACCCCTCCGGCCAAGAATGTCAAAGGCAACCTATGTTTAGGAAAGGGTCTTCATCCACTAGAGAAACCTGCTAGTGCTGGACGTACATGAACCTGGTCTGGAAGCTACAAAACAATCTTTTGTGACTGGGGCACACTCTTTGCCTTCAGATCAGTCAAACTTGCCTAGGTCCAGCAAGGTGACACCTATTCAGTCCATGCTAACTTCGCCTAGGCTACAGGTTGGGACAAGCAGCAGGTCGACATCACCTATTTCTATGCCAGGTGGTGCTAGATCGGAGAAACCTCATAGCAGCAGATATGCTCCTCCCTTGAAGCAGACAGTTAAAGTCTGTAGAAGTTGGAGATCTGTTGATGTCAAGGTCGTTAAATCCGTTGTCGTCGGCTTCAACCAAGCCGGGCAAAAGTGTTCCAGTGACTATTAATGATGGTTTAGGATGTCAATCCCCTTCAGCCGACGAGGATATGACAAAGCAAAGCTCTGCGAAGGGCTGCCATCCAAAATTTGGATAATCCTCTAGAGAAGAAGTCGACGGATGCACAGAGCGTGGTGCCGCATTCGCTTTCATCTCCGTTGATTGCAGAACCTGGTTATCTATTTGGTTACCCTACTACCGGATTCCCCTTCTTTGGTGAGTGTCGAAAACACTCACCAAAGGACCAAAAACACTCACCAAAGGGTTTTGGCGAGTGGACACTCGCCAAAGGACACTCAGCAAAGCGGGTCACGGCAAAGAGGCCTTTGGTGAGTGCAATATTATCGGCTCTCGCCAAAGGTTATTGTCGAGTGCCATTCTTTGGTGAGTGTCAGATGGAGGGCACTCACCAAAGTCGAGTTCTTTGGTGAGTGTTAGACGAAGGGCACTCACCAAAGTCGAGTTCTTTGGTGAGTTCCGAACGGTCACTAGTACATAAAAAAGATTTTGAGTGGCGGGCGATTTTTCGTTTTGCGTGGCGGGCATAAGGGCCCGTCACTAATGAAAGGTCAAAGTGGCGGGCTTTTGGATCATCCCGTGGCGGGCGTATTACAATGCCCGTCACGTGCACGGGCCCGCCGGTTCCTCCGCGCCCCACGCCGCCGTTCACCGCCAGCCGCCCGCTCCGCTGCCGTCGAATCGCCGTGCGAGCCCGCCGCCGTCCGGGATCCGCTCTCCCGAAGCGCCGAGAAGGAGGGCGCGGATCCGGCCGCCCGCGAGCACCGCCCGCACGAAGGAGGGAGCCGCGGCCATTGATCCGCGTTGGAGCCGGAGGAGGGAGCCCCCCCGCGCCGGAGCCGCCCCGAGGCACCGGATCACCAAGGGAGGAGGGGGGAGGGGCGCGATCCGGCGGCGCCATGGCCGTGGGCCCCGCGCGCCGCCGGATCCCGCACGGATCGGATGAGCCCGCCGCCAGCCTCCCGTTGGGGGTTCGAGTCCCCGCGTGGATCCGCCAAGCGCCGCCACGCCCTGGGCTCCGCCCTCGCGTGGATCCGCCGGACCGCCGGCGGGGCGGCCGGATCCGCCGGAGCCGCGTGGGAGGGAGGCCGGATCCGGTGGGCGCGTGGAGGAGGCTTTGGAGGAGGCCGTGAGTCGTTTCTGGAGAGAGTGGAGGAGCTGCCCGTCGGTGGAGGAGTGGAGACTTGGGGCAATCCTCAAACCCTAGGAATGTATTTATATCTAGAGGTGAAAATCGGGCTGCCTTGGGCCCGATGGGCCTCGACATTTCCGTGACGGGCCATTTAGGGCGCCCGCCACGGAAAGATTTTTTGTGGCGGGCACCTTAACGCCGCCCGCCACGCAAAATAGTTTCTTTTTGCGGGCGGGCGTGTTAAGGTGCCCGCCACGCAAAAAATCTTTCCCGTGACGGGCAAAAAACGCCCGCCACGTAAAAAAAAAAGGCGTGGCGGGGTATTTTCCGTGGCGGGCAAAAAGTGCCCGCCACGGAAAAGATTTTGCAAGTGCTCGCAAAATCATTTCGTTACTAGTGGGTGTGGCACTCACCAAAGACAACATCTTCGCCGAGTGTAAAACTGTATGGCACTCACCAAAGTGGAACACTATGCCGAGTGTCATGTTTTTAGCACTCATCAAAGGGTCAGGCTTTTGGCGATGTGATGTTTTCAGCACTCACCAAAGGGACGTCATAAAGGGTTATGACATTCATTTCTATGTCATAGGTTCTTAGACCTTGTCACATCCATTTGCATAATGTACAAATTATAATTGGGCAAATCCATTACAACCACTCATACGTAACCCATTTAACACATGTAGATCCAAATCAAATGTTATATCAATAAGTCAGAATACATCCAAATCCATATACAATTGAATTTCATTAAAGACCAGATCCAACATATATATGCTTAAGTCAAAGCGTGCAAATCCATAACTAGTATAGATGACAGCACCATGATCTCACACAAATATAAGAACAGATGCAAAGTTCAATCTAAAATTCTAAATTTTATCTTGTCAAATTTTAGGCACTAGATCACACATGCAGCAGCTTGTGGTCATCTCCAAGGAGGGGTTTATCTGCAAGGAAACAGACATCAATACACATCATTGACAAATCAGCCAAATTATATAGATCAAGTCATGAGCATGGTCACTTTTTAAGTTTATTATAGTGCAGCATGTCAATAGAAGGAATTTTAGGTTACTTTATTACAAAAGGCATCATATATCTGATTGCACCGCTTTTCAAATTGTACTATGCTGATTTGCCATACCTCTTTTCTTTGGCTTTGAAACCCCGTTGGCGCTCTCAACATTCAGCAACTCTTTTCCTCGCCATTTTGTTTCTGTAGAAATAGAGATTGTTCTTAAGAGTATGGAACTGAATGCAGCATAGTGATACTGGCCCACAAGAAATATTGTAACTAACATGAGATTGACAAAGTAGATGATCGTTTAAAAAAAAAACTATCTGAGAAATGGATGGCAGATTGCAACAGATTGCTGTAGGGGATGCAAAATGTGTATAAATGGATGGCAGCATGTCAGTTAGAAAGAGGTATATGGCTGATTGAAAGCTGCTATGCTACACCTACAATTTCAAGCCATCATAATAATGTACTCTTTTTAAAGTAGTAGGACAATGCTGCGGTGCTACACCTACAATTTCAAACATACGATGAAGCTTAAAATAAACTATATACGCCACTGAAATTTTCACAACCTGAAAAACTTACTGCAACAATCTCTGAATAAGCAATCTTAACAGTGCTTGCTCCAATTTATTATTGAAAATTAGCATAACAAAAAAGAACTCTGAAGGCCAAATTAGCACTCGCCAAATCTTATATGTAACAACCAAAAAAAAATGAGATTGAAAAGAGCAAAAAGACAAAATTGTTTTACCGAGTGTCAAAGAAAACACTCACCAAAGGCCACCTTTGAGTGCATTTGATGAAAGCAGTGTATTTTTCTAGCGAGTGCGGCAAAGATTACTTCTTTGGTGAGTGTATTTTCTTTAGCAAATGTAGATGAAAAGACACTCGGCAAATATGACTTCTTTGGTGAGTGCAAAACGTTAACACTCGGCAAAGAGTAACGACGTTAGGGATGGCTCACAGGCGTAAAATTCTTTGGTGAGTGTCTATTTTTGACGAGTGTATTACTCTCGGCAAAGACTTCTTTGGTGAGTGTCTGGTTTTGCTGAGTGTATTGCACTCGGCAAAGACCCTCTTTGGTGAGCGTCTGGTTTGTGCCGAGTGTGAGCAATAAAACACTCAGCAAAGAGGTCCTTTGGCGAGTGCCGACGAATTGCACTCACCAAAGCCTCAGACACTCGGCATAGCCCGGGTTTCCGGTAGTGCCCACTGGCTACGTACTTGGGCTATTCTGCAGAAGCCGGATTTGCAGGATACAGTTGTAGCAGTATCACAACAGTTGACGCAAGTGGTCAAGTATATTTTCTCCCAGCCACATGGGTGTCGGTCTAGTTTACGAATTGAAAGTCACTAGATTGTGTCATGCTTTTTCTTTCTCTCTTTAGCTGTGTGGCTTATGTTGGGCAGAGGCCGGAAGTTGCTTCTTTTGGCTTTGTATCACACGATGTATCGCTACTAAGGTTTAATAAAAGCTTCTTTTATGAAACAAAATGTACCTTCAGATCGCAGCTACATTTGGACTAGAAAAAATAATCACGTTTTTGTTAGACCAGTGGTCTCCGACGATCGCCTGAGACATGAGAGCAACGAGATGGATATCGCCGACGCCGACGAGCAGAGGAACACCTTTGTCGCTCACCGATCTCTACTATCAAATTTAACTTGTTCTTACATGCCACCGCTCAGCGGTATAAAAAGGAAAGAGAGTTCTGGTCCGAGGGGCCCACATGTCATTAGCTATTACAAAACGTAAATAACGAAATATGCCTCCACTTCAGGAATAGCTGCCAGATGCCATCACTCCTGGGTTGGAACAGTTTTTCAGAGTTTTTCCACCATCAATTGCACACTGCAAGGAAACTTCCAAGACCTAGTTTGACAGGGTGATCCTTCGGCGAGAAGCTTCAAGGAAACTTTCGAGATGACAGAGTTTGACAGGGTAAACCAATACAGTATACAAGTCCATTTGTGATGTTGTTGGGATGTCGCTTTCCCCTGCAAGAAGCTGTGACATCATCCCCTGCGAGCGTAAGCAATGACGGCGATACAGGCATGGCCCCTGCACCTGAGTTTGCCGCCACCATTATTAAGGTTGATACTATGATATATAATAATAAAATAACTAAAGGCACATGATGTAAATCATATCAAACTCATGAGAGGAAGCCGCCTCTAACCCACCATCGCAATAGTTTACACTCACCCGAGAAAAAGTCCCGCCAGACTAGAGACCAGGGAGCTGTATAAAGTCCATCATCTAAATGCATATGCACTGGATCATCCCAAAGCTCAGAACACAGCAATGGCGCCAATGAAGGTGTACGGGTGGGCTGTGTCGCCGTGGATGGCGCGCGCTCTGGTGTGCCTCGAGGAGGCCGGCGTGGAGTACGAGATCGTCCCAATGAGCAGGCACGGCGGCGACCACCGCCGCCCCGAGCACCTCGCCAGAAATGTACGTACGCATCCATTTGAATTTTGGAATAGATATCTACATATTGTGCTTGGATAGCTGACAGCAGTAATTTAACAAACTGTTCGCTGTTCTGCAGCCGTTCGGTGAAATCCCCGTTCTGGAGGACGGTGATCTGACGCTCTACCGTAAAGCTATCTTGACCTGTTGTTTAATCCTCTTAATTTTTCTCCTCTATCACATTTCTACTCACATTTTCTTGCTCGTATATAATTTATTCCAGAATCACGCGCCATTGCAAGGTACGTTCTTCGCAAGTACAAGCCGGAGCTTCTCAAGGATGGCGACCTGGAGGGATCAGCAATGGTGGACGTATGGATGGAGGTAGAAGCCCACAACTGGGAGCCGACCCTGTTTCCCATCATCGTGCATTGTATCATCGGCCAGTACGTCGGGCTCGACCGCGACCAGGCCGTCATTGACGAGAACCTCGAGAAGCTGAGGAGGCTGCTGCCGGTGTACGAGGCGAGGCTGTCAGTCTGCAAGTACCTAGCGGGGGACGACATCACTGCCGCCGACCTCTGCCACTTCAGTTTCATGCGCTACTTCATGGCCACAGAATACGCCGGCGTGGTGGACGCGTTCCCGCACGTCAAGGTGTGGTGGGAGGCGCTGCTAGCGAGACCGTCGGTGCAGAAGGTGATGGCCGGCATGCCGCCGGATTTTGGGTTTGCCAGCGGGAACATTCCCTAGTGCTGGTGTCGGTGTACATGGCTCTGGTGTAGTGAGTCCGGTCTCGTGACCCAAGTGTCTTTCCGTTTACAAATAAAACGCAATTTGTTGTAAAAATAAATAAATAAATAAATAAGTGACCCAAGTGTCTTTCCGTTTACAAATAAAACTCAATCTGTTGTAGAAAAAAGAACTCAATGTATCGCAAGTTTCACTGTTGGTCTGTTTTTAGATAAAACCCGTTATATTTGATCAATTAGCCATGTCTACTTCGGTACTTCCTCATGTCGTACAGGCCCGGAGAAAATTAATGCTAATGTAGAGAAGATTTCCAGAGATAGGTGTTTCTGATTTACATGGACCCCCAACCGCCTTTCATCAAATAGTCTCTCTTAAC
Organism: Hyparrhenia diplandra; assembly: GCA_015847255.1. Lineage (NCBI taxonomy): Eukaryota > Viridiplantae > Streptophyta > Magnoliopsida > Poales > Poaceae > Hyparrhenia > Hyparrhenia diplandra. The sequence goes on along the minus strand of JADLZK010000903.1, from coordinate 170,088 downwards.
CTTCGGCACAACGGGAGTAAATATTCATTTCTCGGTAGATATGCTAGGACCTACCTTTTTTTATCCAGATTTCATAATACCATATTGAATATTTTAACGGTATTGCTGTGTCTAGAGCGTCCTACCGATCGGACGCCCCGTATTGGGCCGGCCCAGCGTCGTTAGTGTAAACAAAAATAAAAAGTAATTCCCTTCCCAATCCTCCTTTCCCGTCACCATCCCAATCGTCATTTCCCCGTCTCCATCCTCATTCCACGTCCTCTGTTCGCCGCGTCAGTTCCAGACATCGCCGCGGTTCTCTCAGCCGCGGGCCCGTGCGCCGCTGTCGGTTGCCGGCTATCCACCGCTGCAGGGCGTCCGATCTGCCACCATATGCTGCCAATGCTGCTTAGAAGCGCTACCAAATTCTCGCCGCCGGTGGGGAGTCCATCCAGTGATTTGGACACCGATGACGATGGGGGCGGAGATGCTGCGCGTCCTGGCGGGATTCGTCGTTGGCGTGTGTCTGCGATGCGGACTAGAAGTGCTGGGAAGTTCTCGCCGCTGGGGAGGAGCGGATCTAGTGATTCGGACACCGACGACGACGGGGGCGGAGATGCTGCGAGTCCTGGCGGGGTTCGTCGTCGACGTGTGGTGGTGAGGAAGGTGCCGGTGGCTCCTACTAATGCTAGGCTCCAGTCTAGGGATCGGGGGTCAAGCATAGAGTGGCCAAGGGAGGAGGCGGGTCGCGTCATGGTGCTGCCAAGGATTTTCCACTCAACAAGCGAGGTATGAGTAGTTGGTAGGTTTTGCCATGGAGACTTTGCTGCTTATTTCAACTTCTGTCCTGGGTTAGGGTTCCAGTTTGTTGTTTGCTAGGGTTTAGGGATTTGTTGCAGTGCGAAATGCTAGGAGTTGCTGGATATGTGTTCTAGTGTTGGGTGAAATATCAGCACAACACTTTATTGATGAAGTATGGTTACAAAGCAACCATTCAACATGGTTTTTTACAGGGGTCTCAGGGGGTATTTATAGGGACCCCCTAACTTCGTACTTGATAAAAAACATAAACTTCACATTTGAGATTTCTAACAACTTCTCAAGGTTTCTATTCTAGCTAAGTTGTTTTCACCATCTTCGCTTGAATCTTTGAACCATGATTCTTCATAATTCTCTGTTCAACGAAGTTTTCTTCTCACCAACTTCTCTTTCATCATATCTTTTTTTCCTCTTCGTCTTTGAAAGTTTTCTTCCCGCAACTTCAAAGTTAGTTGATGAAGCCAACTTCAAAGTTCGTACATCAAGTTTATCTACGAAGTCAATCTTCAAAGTTTGGGCATAAAGTTTGTCTACGAAGTCAACTTCAAAGTTTGGGCATAAAGTTTATCTACGAAGTCAATCTTCAAAGTTTGGGCATAAAGTTTGTCTACGAAGTCAACTTCAAAGTTCGGACATAAAGTTTGTCTACGAAGTCAACTTCAAAGTTCGGGCATAAAGTTTGGCTACGAAGTCAACTTCAAAGTTTGGGATAAAAGTTTTTTTGGGGCGAAGTTAGATCCCAACAGCAGCCCCTCGTGGGCGAAGGCCGACTTCAAAGGCATGAAACCCACGAAAGTTTTTATGAAAAAACTGAGGTCCAGAAATGTCGTCCTGACCTTTGAAGTTGGACTACTTTGTAACGGCTATTTTGACTGTCTGACTCCTCGAGTTATAAATAGCAAAACATACCCTCTGTTTTTTATCTTTTTGAAGAGGGGAAACCTTTTTTCATCAATTTTTTTAATTCAGCGAAAGTCTAATTAAAGAATTGAAAGTTAAAGTTCTCCTTAGTGGACATTTTATAGCGAAAATTCATGGTATTGAATTTTAAAACGTCGTCCCTTCTTTTTTTGTAGAGAAGTAGGCGCGGAAACTTCTCTTGGAAGTTAAAGTTCACCTTAGTGAACATATTATAGCAAAATTTCGCTTTTGTGAATTTTAAAACATCGTCCCTTCTTTTTTTTTGGAGAAGTGGACGCAGAAACTTCTCTTGAAAGTTAAAGTTCACCTTAGTGAACATTTTATAGTGAAAATTCACCTTAGTGAATTTAAAAAACGTCGTCCCTTCTTTTTGTAGAGAAGTGGATGCGAAAACTCGTTTCGAAAATTAAGTTTCTCCTTAGAGAATTTGAGCGAAACTTAATTTTAAAGTTTCAAATTTCTCTTTAGAGAATTTGAAAACGTCCGCCCCTTCCTTTTTTGCGAAGTGGGAGCGAAAACTTCATTTTTAAAAATTAAGTTTCTCCTTAGAGAATTTGAGTGAAACTTCATTTTGAAGTTTCAAATTTCTCTTTAGAGAATTTGAAAACGCCGTCCCCTTCCTTTTTTTGCGAAGTGGGAGCGAAAAAACTTCGTTTTTAAAAAATTAAGTTTCTCCTTAGAGAATTTGACCGAAACTTCATTTTGAAGTTTCAAATTTCTCTTTAGAGAATTTGAAAATGTCGTCCCCTTCCTTTTTTGAAGTGGGAGCGAAAACTTCATTTTTAAAAATTAAGTTTCTCCTAGAGAATTTGAGCGAAACTTCATTTTCAAGTTTCAAATTTCTCTTTAGAGAATTTGAAAACGTTGTCCCCTTCCTTTTTTTTTGCGAAATGGGAGAGAAAACTTCGTTTTTAAAAAAAATTAAGTTTCTCCTTAGAGAATTTGACCGAAACTTCATTTTGAAGTTTCAAATTTCTCTTTAGAGAATTTGAAAACGTCGTCCCCTTCCTTTTTTTGCGAAGTGGGAGCGAAAAACTTCGTTTTTAAAAATTAAGTTTCTCCTTAGAGAATTTGAGCGAAACTTCATTTTGAAGTTTCAAATTTCTCTTTAGAGAATTTGAAAACGTCGTCCCCCTTCCTTTTTTTGCGAAGTGGGAGCGAAAAACTTCATTTTTAAAAATTAAGTTTCTCCTTAGAGAATTTGAGCGAAAAACTTCATTTTGAAGTTTCAAATTTCTCTTTAGAGAATTTGAAAAAACGTCGTCCCCTTCCTTTTTGCTTAAAAGTGGGAGCGAAAAAACTTCGTTTTTAAAATTAAGTTTCTCTTTAGAGAATTTGAGAAAAAAAATATTTGTAGGTAGCAATTTTATTTTGTCAAAGATTGCACCTACTTATGGCTTTAATTTACCTTTGGGAATGCAAGAGCAAGTTGCTCTTCGGCCTTTTGAACTTAAACTTCACCTTATTGAATTTGAAAAACGAACTTCTTTTCAAAGTTAAGATTCACCTTAGTGAATTTGGAAAAATGAACATATTTTTCGAAGTTAAAATTCACCTTAGTGAATCTAAAAAGTGAACTTCTTTCAAAGTTAAAATTTACCTTTGTGAATTTCACAAACAAACTTTTTTTTTTGAAGTTAAAATTCACCTTAGTTAATTTGAGGAACAAACTACTCTTCAAATTGAATTTGAAAAAACAAACTTCTTTTCGAAGTTAAAATTCACTAATTTGAACAATGAACTTCTTTTTTTCTTTTTTAGTCAAAATTCATCTTAGTGAAATTGAAAAAAAACAAACTTTTTTCTGAAGTTAAAATTCAACTTAGTGAAAAACGTAGACAAACTTTTTTTTTGAAGTCGAAATTCACCTTAGTGAATTTTGAAAAAATGAACTTCTCTTTTTTTTTTTTTGAGTCAAAATTCACCTTAGTGAATTTGAAAGACAAACTTCTTTTCGAAGTCGAAATTCACCTTAGTGAATTTTGAAAAATGAACTTCTCTCTTTTTTTCTTTTCGAAGTCAAAATTCACCTTAGTGAATTTGAAAGACAAACTTCTTTTTCGAAGTCGAAATTCACCTTAGTGACGTTTGAAAAAATGAACTTCTCTTTTTTTTTTGAAGTCAAAATTCACCTTAGTGAATTTGAAAGACAAACTTCTTTTAAGTCTTTTGAAAAAATGAACTTCTCTTTTTTTTTTCGAAGTCAAAATTCACCTTAGTGAATTTGAAAGACAAACTTTTTTCGGGAGTCGAAATTCACCTTAGTGAATTTTGAAAAAATGAACTTCTTTTTTTCCCTAGTCAAAATTCACCTTAGTGAATTTGAAAGACAAACTTTTTTTCGAAAAGTTGAAATTCACCTTAGTGAATTTTGAAAAATGAACTTTTTTTTTTTTTTTTGTCTCCTGAAGTCAAAATTCACCTTAGTGAATTTGAAAGACAAACTTCTTTTCGAAGTTGAAATTCACCTTAGTGAATTTTGAAAAATGAACTTCTTTTTTTTTTCAGCCATGCAAATGCCAAGCGAAGCCTAGTTGAACAGCCCCTTGGGCTAGATAATAAGTTTTAGGGAGTGTGTTGGCCTTTGCTAAAATCTGGGCTAAAAAGCCAGAGTCTAGAGGAGTTGGACTTACTTTTGGTAGCTTGGGATTCAAGCTCCCTAAGATCCATTGATTTCCAATGGAAGCCCCTTCGCGAGACATTGACTCTGTGATGGGTTCAAAAAGTCTTGTAAAATGTTGTGTGTTATTTTGACTTCGTGCTCGTGAATTCCATCTTCTCAAGTTTTTGTGTTGTCTCCTGGGCTTCGCTGCTTAAATCGTCAAAGCTATATGCTTGGTCCTTTGAATGAGGCATCGATGTTTCTTGGACCTTAGCTGAAAGTCATCTTAGACCAGTGTGATCCATGCTGTTGTACTTATTGTTTTGCACGTGATTGAGCCCCTATGGAATTGAATTTTCCTATTCTGGGAGTCTTTGCTTGCAAGATGGTGATCGTGCCTAAGCTTGGAATACTTTGTGACGTCTTCGTAGAAATTCCAGACGGAGCGAAGCTTTTGTTGAAGTCTGACGGCATGGGGTCCAGGCTGCTGTTTCGTTTCCTAGGAACAAACAATATATTATTGTTTTAAATATATATAATGTATATAAGCAGACCTGTCTAATTGTCATAAAAGTGGTGGTGCTGCGGAGTAAAAACTTCTGTGATGCTAGTCTGAAGTCGTACAAATGGATATGTTTTTGTTTCAATAAGTAAATGAAGAAAAATTATTTGCACAATTTTGAAGGATATCTCCGCTCATTCTGTCCGAAGTATATGAGACGAAGCTTTCGGTTGCTGTTACACAGAACTTCAGATCCCAAATGAAAAGGAAGAAATATGTTAGATAAGATTTAGAAGGAAAAAAAAAAAAAACATTGATTGAATTAAATCAAAGTACGAGTAGCGAAGTGACTGTGGCGAGACCGCCAGAGTAGCAAAAAGACCATTAAGGTTATGTATTATAAATTATTATTAGGACGAAATTAAATATGAAAGTAAATGTAACTTATCTGCTGAAGAGTATTTTGGAAGAAGCGTAAATTTTTGAGTGGTTCAGATCACATGCGAAGCTTCACTTTTCAACCTTCGCTGGGTACGAGAACCTAGGGAATTGAAGATGGCTTCGCGTATTGTCTATACTTTCTGACACATACTTCTCTGAATACATTACCGAAGGTGCTGTAGGAGATGTATTTTTCTGACGACGGTTTCTCTCGAATCTTAACGCTGTGCTTCATTTTTTCGTCTGGTGGTAAAGGAATTATACTGGGCCCTGAATTCAGATAACTCTTCAGTGTGCCTTCCTGAGACTTCGCACCAAATTGGAGGAGACAGGAGAGAGATACACGTCGAGGCCCTTGGATGGCACGCGTCATTAGAGGCGCCAAAGAAGGACAGCATGGCCAACTGTATGAGTTGCATGTGGTCCATGGAGGGTGGTTGCATGTCTTGCAGCTTCGCAGAATCAAGGCCCCTCCACGTACGACAGCTTTGACCGACTTTGATTTGTGCGGCTACGAGCAGCGCAACTTGGTTGTGCATGAGTTTAGGCTGAATTGTCCTCTCGGGCCATGCTTCTCCGTTAGCCTGCCACCCAATCTAGCCCGAGATTGCCTTATCTTTGCAAGTTGGTAGTTTGCTTGCAGATTCCGGACCGAGTCTTCACATTATGCTGCTGGCTGCTATGTGATTCTGTGACTTCGTGTACAGGATTTGAATTGTGATAGCCCCAGCCAGAGATTTTGATCTTCTATTCTGAAAGAAATCCTGTCTCTGAATTGTTTCCTCGGGCTATGCTTCTCAAATTAGCTTGGCACCCTATTTTATTCTGATGAGATCATCGCAGTGGCCTAAACTTCGCAAGTGGTAGCTTCGCTTACAGAACTTGTCTTCATTATTTAAACCTTTATTAGAATATGTTAACTGATCAGAGACAGCCCCTAGCTAATGAACGTGTTCTGCGGGTGGTTTCTGAAATGGTGAAGTCTGATGACATGGGGTGGCTTGGTCGATAGTTAGTATTCATCTTGGTTGTATCTTCGCTTAATGACGGGGCATCATTGTGGACAGGTTTTTTCTTGTGGGTTGAGTGAGTCTTCGATCATGTGCGAGCTGATACTTCAGGCCGACCTTTGCTTGACCCCTGCTTTTGGGCTTTGTCGAGATGACCTTTAGCACGCCAATATGCTTGTTTTCAAAGTGTCTTGATGCATGTAGCTTGACAAGTTCATCAATTTTTCTTATGAATGCTGCATTTTGTTGATATTGTTCCTTCAGAAGTAGCCATCAGAAAATTGGAGATCTTCAATATCCGTGGCCTGGTGGAGTAGCTTCGGAAATGACTTTGAGAAACTCGAAAATCAAGGCTGCCGTCAGCAAACTAGGACTGCTTCCCTTATATTTTTGGAGGAAAAACGAGTCTTCAGATATGTCTATGTGGTGTTGTGAGAGCAAGACAGAGCGACAGGATAAGAATAAGCCCCTGGGTGTTAACTCTGCATGGATAATCGGTTTGCAGCCTTCGCGAGTGAGCCGGAAATGATGCTTGGCTCGAACCAATCACTATCAACTTTATTTAGTACCGATCACATATAATGAATGGCGAAGACAAACTGTCCAATCGAGAGCTTCTAGTTCGCTGCATAGTAAATATTATCTTCGCGTTATTGAATAAATGGAATTATCCCGAATCTTCTGCAAACTGCACGGACTATTTGCCGCTCTACTTGTAGTACTTGTCTTCGCGCTCAAGGAGGCATGTATCTGACTTGTCTTTTTTGCTTGTGTTTTCTTCCTTGTTGCCGAAGGTAGGATTGGCCTGGCGAAGTTGTATCGAGTTGTCTTTCGGTTCTTGCATGTTGACTTGTGTTTTGCTCCATGCCACATGTTTACCTGAGCCTTCGCTTGGCTGGAGACTTATGGGGTTGATATTTAGCCCGCGGCTTCGCTTGGCTAGAAACTTTATCTTGAATATAGCAGTAGACTTCGCTCAAGGGAGAATTCCCGTCCTCTGTTGACGGCTTAATTCTTGGACTCTGAATTGCGCCTTTTTGCTTTGACTTTGCTGGTTACTTTGATTTTTTTTCTTTTTTATTGTAGCTCATGTTGTTGTGGTCGTGATAGTTTCGCTCAGTGTAATGAGAATGACGTGAGTTTGCTGTCAAATGACACTTCAATGGATGCTGTTCTCAGAGCTCCAAGAGTTCCCGAAGATGAAAAGAAATAATCATAAAAACAAAATGGCTATTAGTACATGTTAGAATAGATGTGAGAGCAGCAAAAAATGGCAACGGTTTGGTTCAAATACGATGGAGACAATGCTCTACGTGACTTAAGAAGAAAAACTGTTATTTTAGTTACTAAAAGGAATGGAAAACAGCTAAGGATGACTTTGCCTGCATGTTCTTTTCCGTGCTACATGGGCACGTGGCCAGTCTCGTGGTTTCACATGCAACTTTGTAACTGAGTCGTGCAACATTTAATGGCTGTCGGCCTCCAGCTTAACTCCGAAACTTTGTCCGATAAGTGAGTTTTAGCATGTGGCTTCGCTTGGTTGGAAGTTTTGTCTTGAACATAACGGTGGGCTTCGCATGAGGGAGAGTCACAAGCTTCGGTTGATGGCTTCATGTTTGAACTTCTAGCTGCATCTTGCTTGCCGAAGGTACTCGTATAGCTCATGTTGTTTTGATTGTCCTAGAAGAAGACCGAAGTAGTAATCTGTACTTCGCCTTGCCTATGTCTTCAACTCTTTTACTTTGGTCCTTGCTTGTTCTGCTTCTTGACTTCATTCTAGTATATTTTTTTTCCGATCGATGTTTCTTTTTGTCCTTACTTTTCAGTCTTTGCTCATCGCTTTCGTTGCCTCCCGAAGGTACTTCTTCTCTTGTTTGATTGTTTCTGTCTGTTTGAATTGCTTCTTCTTCTTGTTGTCTTGTCTTGTCAACCGATGTTGACTTACTTTTGGGTTTTCCCATTGTCCAAGATGGTCGTGGGAATGACCGAACACACACAAACGGTGGGCGCCAAGATGTTGGGTGAAATATCAGCACAACACTTTATTGATGAAGTATGGTTACAAAGCAACCATTCAACATGGTTTTTTACAGGGGTCTCAGGGGGGTATTTATAGGGACCCCCTAACTTCGTACTTGATAAAAAACATAAACTTCACATTTGAGATTTCTAACAACTTCTCAAGGTTTCTATTCTAGCTAAGTTGTTTTCACCATCTTCGCTTGAATCTTTGAACCATGATTCTTTCATATTCTCTGTTCAGCGAAGTTGTCTTCACCAACTTCTCTTTCATCATATCTTTTTCCTCTTCGTGCTGAAAGTTTTCTTCCTGCAACTTCAAAGTTAGTTGACGAAGCCAACTTCAAAGTTCAGGCATAAAGTTTATCTACGAAGTCAATCTTCAAAGTTTGGGCATAAAGTTTGTCTACGAAGTCAACTTCAAAGTTCGGGCATAAAGTTTATCTACGAAGTCAATCTTCAAAGTTTGGGCATAAAGTTTGTCTCTGAAAGTCAACTTCAAAGTTCGGACATAAAGTTTGTCTACGAAGTCAACTTCAAAGTTCGGGCATAAAGTTTGGCAACTTCAAAGTTCGTTTGGCTAAGTCAACTTCAAAGTTTGGGATAAAAGTTTCTGGGGCGAAGTTAGATCCCAACATCTAGATTCTAGGGTTTGTTGCATATGTTGCAATTTATTTGTCCACTTCCCCATATATATGATCAACATATTGATGTTTCTGAACTTGCTGTGATGTGTTAAGCTATTGCACCATTTTTTTGTTGCCGGTAAATTTCTAGTTAAGCTTATGTTGTTTAATTCATTTTCATAACTTGATGGTATTAAGAAGTATGGAACATATATTTTGCTTGTCGGCCCTACTGTCTCTGTCGTTCAATATATGGAATTGTTGGACATGAGATGGGGAGCTTCATTCAACCATGTACTTGTCAGTAACCTCATGCAGCAATTGCCTCCAACACTAGCCATTGCCTGTCACTCTCATCCTCTCTCTGTTGGCATTCTAGGGGTGCTGCTGCTGTCCACTTTAATTTTGGAAGCTACTGCTGCATTTCAATAGAGGGGTGTTGTTGCTGTCCACTTGTATAGAGAGAACATTTAGCTGCTTTTCAATTTATTTGTATTCTGTTATGATAACACACATGGTGTATCCACAGGAGTCGGCCCTGCAGCCTTTTCGGTTAGGAATTTATAATAGTTTAACCCTGTTTGCTTCATATTCACTTTCTAGTTCAACATGACATATGTAGCGGTAATGCTCTCCTGGGGACGTCCCATCCCCATCGGACGCCTGCCTTCATGGACTTGCACGCCACCGGCCCAAATTTGCATCTGTCTCGCTAGCAGCAGCTCCGTTCCGCACTCCCCATCTTTTCCCCCACGCAACCTTTCAACACTTTGCTTCATTCCCAGTCGGCTCGCCTAGCTAGACGACTGCGGCCACGGCCGTGAGCGCCTCACCGCCGAATCAGCCGCCGCGTCACGCAGGGCGCCTCCACTGCGCTATCCGCATGCCACGCCCGGCCTCGATTGGGGCGCCGACCTCGATTGGGTCGCCTGCCTTCAGAGCGGCACCTTCCCTCCACCGCGTCACCAGAATCGAGCTCCAACTACCCAAGGTCGAGCGATTCAATCCCCTCCATGACCTTGTCAAGGACGCCGATGTATACCCTTGTTTCCCCCTTGCTCTACCACCAATTTGATTCGAGGAAGCAAACGGCTATAGACAAATCAATTCGATAGATCCGGGAGCTTCCCGTCGGTGTTGACTTCTATTTTTCATGTCACTTTTGCTATTTCTGTCATGGTTGTTTCGATTTTGCAATCCATATAGGTGGTCTCGTAGGTACTATGGTATATGGTTTAAAGTGATCCACATAACGAGCAAAAACTACCGGCATATGTGTAGTCAATCCTACTATTTATGATTTTCTACGGTACCTCTGTGGTGTTTGCTTGGATTGTCTGTCATGTGATGGAACTTTAGTGTCCAGTTATTAGTCAGTTCATAGGAGTATATATGATTCAACATGTGCTAAGATATGTGTTATGCCTTATCAAAAAGAAAAAAATGATGTGTGCTATGCTGATCCGTAGCGTAGTACCGCAACCTACTTAATTGCTTTCAGGTCTTACTCTATGAAGAACCCGAGATGATCTCAAGCAAAGGAAATCACAATGTTCCCGTCGATGATTCGGATGAAATGTGATGACAATTTTTCTCAAGCAGGGATTTCGAGAATCCTTGTTGCAATGGTCGTGTGTCCATATGTTGCGAAAGCTATCTGTGTTTGTTTCATAAGTCTTCTTTTCCACATTTACTAATTTTGTTCATTGGGTGTCAAAGAAACTGTTCTATCAAATCTATAGTACTTATTTCCAAGTGATGCTTGTACACAACATTTTCTTTAATTAAATTTGCATGTGTCAGACCCATTGATACTTTGTTCAGTTAGTTCTTTCCTATTGTTACACTTTTTTATCTCTCTCCAATTTATGCACTTAAGAAGCGTTTTTAATTACAACATTGCACTTGCCATACCAATATGTTTCTTTTATATTATGTTATATGCTTCATTCTCTATTTACATTTGTTTATGCTAATGTGGAGAGGCCATTACGTTTCATATCAAAATTGGTATTTATGTTTCAGACCAATTGGTATTATGTTTCAGACCAATTAGGGGTTTCAGAACAATTGTTAAGCATCCTGCCATATACCCAATGCTCCTACTACCAAGAAGCTGCGTTCTTTAGGGTGAGGGACATTCTTGAGGGTGAGGGACATGTCAGCACGTGCTATGCTTGATAGCTGGATGCCGACCAGGGATACCATTTCTTTGAATCTCAAGATCCCAAGGTATGTAGTAACTGGCAATGTTGAACCTACACAATCGCTTTTTTATCTAATGGATCAATATGTGGTTTCATGGACAGGTACGGTCTCTGCTTAGGCAAAGATTGGGGATCTAGATTCAGCTAGAGTGATCTTTGATCAGATGCCCGATAAGAACTTGGTTTCATGGAATGCAATGATAACCCTTTCATAATTTCTCTTTCCATAAATAAGTGTTGCAGAATGTGCATTTGTGTGTTGCAGTATTATTTTCTCCATGTTTCAGTCAACCTAGTTTATATGTTGAAGTATTGGATACCTGTTTGACATGCACGCGTGAAAAAGAAACAAAATATGTATTTATGTGTTGCAGTGCCATTTTCAATATTGTAGATGCACACCTCTTTGGAAATGTGTGAATTTTTTTTTTAAATATAGCTTATCTCATTTGTGGTTCCTTCCAAGATATGGTTGTGGACTTTATGTGATGCTTTATATGGATTTTTAGGATGGGATGAAGAAGACCACACATTTAATTTGGCTGGTTGGTGTTTTCCAATATCCATTTCTCTTTTTTTTATTCACTCTTTCGTTCACGTTTGGCATCACTTTTAGTTTTGGCCTAATGTTTTTTTTTTTCAGGTGATGGTCGACTATACAAAGCATGTGGCTAGCCTCCCCCCTTTAATCGCGAATGAACGAGATCTCAATGGATGACTTCATCAAGGAGAATCGCTGAATTAGCCAAGGAGATCTCATTACTCTATGTGTAGTTAATCTAGTGATACTAGAGTTCATTGCAATTGGGTTTCTCATATCTGGATTGGATCATGATTTGGTTACTACACAATTGGCATGTGAAGTATGGAAGAAGCACATGAGTTTTTGTTTTGCCATTTTCTAAGACTGTAATCGACAATGTTGAACTGGTATTAGTGGTCTGTTGCAATTACTTAAATCATATGTTGCAATGCTGAAAATCCAAATTAATATGTTTTTTGCCGTTACTTCTATCAGTTGTTTCCATGGTTTTCGGAATAATATGTTGCAAGTACTTACATCTTATGCTTGCTATGCTCCAAAATAATATGTTGCAATGCTCCTTATTATATCTTGAGAGTGTCTGATGGACCATGTTGAACTAGTATTATTTCACCGTTGCAAGTACTTCCTTATGATGTTGCAATGCTCCTTAAACATGTGAGTGTCTGATGAACCATGTTCAACTAGTATAAGTGGCATGTTGCAAGCAATACATTGTGATGTTGCAATGCTCCAGAAGAGGGGAAGGACTTGGGTGGTTTGGCCGCGCCCTAGTTCAATGCAAGTTTTGCTCATATATCCGCTAAGGGATGTGGCGTGGGGGAGATTTGAGTGCGGGAGAGAACGGTGCAATTGCACTAGGGCAGGAACACCGACATCATGGAGTGAACTAAAACTATCGTCCCGTCATGGGCAGATAATAACAAGAAATTGATAAGGAGTGGATTGCAAGGGGCACTAGGAAATCCAACCGTGCCAAATGTGCTTATTGGTGAATGACGAGTGTAGATGAGGTAGACACCGACACCACTCTCTGATAGGTAATTGTGTACAGCGGGTCGGGTGTCTAGACGGGACGAAAGGACCCAACCCGCGCCGAACCCGACCCGCCCGTGCTGCATGTTGCTCCCCTTATCCTTTCCTCGACTGCTGAATCCAGCGCGACATTCTCATTCTAGTGCCAATTTGCCCGCCCGCCGAGACGGAGCCCCCTACACCGCACGCAAACTGGCTGCAGTCTCGACCGGTTGGGGGATCGGGTGCATGGGGTAATGGGAATAGTGCCACGGTGGGGAACGAGGATCGTGGAGCAGTGGAGCAAATCTATCCCAATCCCATTCTATTCGTGTTCACGAGGTGGGGGGGTTTCAAAACTAAAGCGGCGTCTAGATGTATCTCACACGTCGGACATCTGGGCGATACGAATTCCACAGTACGAAAGGAGGTAGTGGCACCCAGGTAGTATGCTCAAGGAGTACTAGAGAGGAAACACAAACACACCCAAGAAGCCCCCTCAAATGTGATACACATGGACAGACTACCTTCGCCGCAATCATTCGAACTCTTACTGAAACCTCTTCTGGAGCATTGCAACATCACAATGTATCACTTGCAACATGCCACTAGTTCCAGTTGAACATGGTTCATCAGACACTCACATGTTTAAGGAGCATTGCAACATCATAAGGAAGTACTTGCAACGGTGAAATAATACTAGTTCAACATGGTCCATCAGACACTCTCAAGATATAATAAGGAGCATTGCAACATATTATTTTGGAGCATAGCAAGCATAAGATGTAAGTACTTGCAACATATTATTCCGAAAACCATAGAAACAACTGATAGAAGTAACGGCAAAAAACATATTAATTTGGATTTTCAGCATTGCAACATATGATTTAAGTAATTGCAACAGACCACTAATACCAGTTCAACATTGTCGACATTCTGTCTTAGAAAATGGCAAAACAAAAACTCATGTGCTTCTTCCATACTTCACATGCCAATTGTGTACTAACCAAATCATGATCCGGATATGAGAAACCCAACTCGCAATGAACTCTAGTATCACTAGATTAACTACACATAGAGTAATGAGATCTCCTTGGCTAATTCAGCGACTCTCCTTGATGAAGTCATCCATTGAGATCTCGTTCATTCGCGGTTAAAGGGGAAGGCTAGCCACATGCTTTGTATAGTCGACCATTACCTAAAAAAACATTAGGCCAAAACTAAAAGTGATGCCAAACGTGAATGAGTGAAATAAAAAACAAGAGAAATGGATATTGGAAAACACCAACCAGCCAAATTAAATATATGTGGTCTTCTTCATCCCATCCTAAAAATCCATATAAAGCATCACATAAAGTCCACAGCCATATCTTGGAAGGAACCACAGATGAGATAAGCTATATTTAGAAGAAAAAAATTCACACATTTCCAAAGAGGTGTGCCATGCATTTATAGTGCCCCAACATTACTTCTATAGTTGAAAAGGAAAAAAGGAAATAAACCAAAGCATACTCATTCATCCTCCATAGATACTGAATACATGTTATTTCCATAGGGTCCACTATATCAAACGTAAGAACCATAAATACTGAACTTATTGAGATACACTAGAACATGCAAAAAAATAGTATCAATTACGTCCATAGGAATCTCCATAGACTTGCTGCTGCCAAGGCCTTAGGGGCACAACCATTGAAATGTTTCTGTTTACATTGGAGGCAACATTGTTCCTATCACAAGAAACAGCTTCTGCATGTTTTGATGAGCTAAGTCCCTCCACATTGTGTCGCTTAAGTGGTGCCCCAAACAAGAGAGAGAATGTTTTGGCGTCACTCCTCCCATTTCAGCTAGTGCTGCTATCTTCTAGTGGTGCCAGAAAATTTGGGAGCGACGCAACTACTTGCGCCGCTGCCGGAGTGATGCCCAGTCAATAAAATTCTACTACTACTTGCTGCAAGTGCTATCGGCGAGCAATGCCTCTGCAAGCCGGAGCGGAGAGGATAGAGCATGTGAAAATCTGTTTTTATTTCTTTTTTTCATTACTCTGCTTGTCCCATAAACAATGGCAACGGTTCCAGGAAATATTAACACTGCAGCTACATAGGATGCGATGCCAAGTTCTTGACGTGGTAGCCCAAATTTTTTAGCATCACTCCACATTGTGGATGGCCTAAGATCACAAACATTCCCAGATTGCCACATCACTTAACAGGAGTCCGCCACATATTTACACGGATTCGATGTTTCGATGCATATCAAAACCTAACAATTACACTATCATAGCATCAACTTTGCTTAGGTCTCCCCTTTCACAAAAAAACTGCTTAGGTCTCCTTGGCACAATACTTCACAAAGCATTTGATGTCTTTTTTCAGGTCAAAAATGGCTAACTACAAGAAGCATGTGGCAGGCTTACTCCTATCACGCATGAATGAGATCTCCGCTGAGGACTTCATGAAGAAGCATTGCATGAATTAGCTAAATGACATGCATCACCCTTGCTAAAACCCATATTGCAATGCAAATTGCATAAGCACATGTCTCATGTTCCATAATAGTTTGTTGCAAGTTGTAATCTACTACTTGCTATTTGCAAACATGGTCAAAAGAAGCTGCAATTATAGATCTTACCGGAGACAAGCCATGAACAGAAATGGGAAGGCTCCTGGAACTGCCACCTGCAACATCTCCGGCATCTAATTGATGAGCTGGTAATCTGCTGCTCAAAGCACCCTCTCCATGAGTCCATTTGAACAAATCTGACGAATTGTTTGCAACAATTGGAGGTGGGCGACAGGCATAGGGACCGGGGAAACTCGACTCCAAGCAGAAGATGAGGGCGAGACATCCGGGAAGGGATCTCCGTGGGAATCTGTTGGCGTGGAGCTGGTGGGCGATGGGGTGAGAAGGTCGCGGCGCACGACGCGGGGGAGAAAGCTACGTCGTTGGCGGGCGACGGGGGAGGCCTGGCGCACGACACGGGGGAGAAGGCTGTGTTGCTTTGGCGGGCGATGGGGGGACACGGCGCACGCCGCCGGGGAGAAGACCACGGCGGCGGCGGGCGGTGGGGCGCGTGTTGCGTGACTCGACGGTGAAGGCCGCGACGCCCGGGAAGAAGGATGTGAGCGGGGCTGTTTGCTGATGGGCCGCGCGCGGGGCGTCCGATGGATCGTGTTTTCTGTAGGACGTCCGAGCGCCAGCTCGCCCCATATTTTAACGTTCAGGTGATGATTTATGATCTCATCAAACCTAGAACCCTAGTAGGAGCTCCTTCGGCTCAGGATCAACACATCTGGAGCACGGGAGAGCGGGCCGGGAAGGCGCGAGCCCACGGAGGGGAGGAGCGGGTCACGACGGTAGGGGGCGACAATGGTGGCGAGCAAGTCGCGATCAAGAGAGGAGGGGCGTGTGACCTTATGTCGCTGGGAGTCTGATAGGGTAGAAACCAACCAGTATGTTTCACTTAAAAGTGGAAGACGAGTAATGTTTATCAACTTTCTACTCCAAAACCCGTTCAAAGCACTGTGGGAGGGGCTGTGATTTTTGGATTGCGCACAAGCCGACTTTCCCACAAAGTTAGTGTAGTAATGTCTGACCTTTATCTCTAACCATTATAGCGAACATCCACATCACAAATTGAAGGATGTTCTTAAGGTACAACAAGGTTTGGATTCCGCACTTAGTCACAACATATAACACTTAGAGCGAGAGTACTAGCGGAAGACTTAGCTCAAATAACATATAGTTTGATACAAGTCACTGCGAGTGCCTCTTTCATATACCTACACCATGCGGGGCAACAGTCTACCACTCCCGACCCTCAGAGCACTTGGGCCATAGAAAAATGCATAAGCTGTAGAATTGTGTCATGTCCCAGAATTGGGCCAGCCCTGGGAGGGCTAAGTGGGCCAAACCGGCCTCGACCGGCCCAGGAGGGGCAGGCGTGCGTGTGGCAAGGGGGCCGCCCACGCCGTTGTTATCGTCTCCGTCTTCGCTTAGTCATCGGTTTGGATTAAATTAGGACTTTTTGTGTGAAAGAGATATTCCAACTCTATAAGGAAATCTCTTATTAGGAAATAAATAGGATTGCTTGTAAAATGTATTCCAACTCTATAAGGAAACCTTTAGAGATTGCTTGGATTACAAGTCCCATAGGTGGGCAATATAAATAGGGAGCATGTAATCTCCTTTGGGGCGAGCAATAAAAGATTAGTTCTCGGTCTCCTACTTCCCAACCACCGCCACCCCACCCCACGCACGCCGCGCCGCCCCCCTTGCAGCCGCGCACCACCCCTCCAACGTCGCCTCCTCCTTCCCTTCCCTTCCCTTCCCTTCCCTTCCCTTCCATTCCCTTCCCCACGCCGCTCCAACCGCTCCCACCACCGTCCCCGCTGTCTTCCTTATTGTCATCTCGTCGTCGATCGTGTCGCCGCTGCCCCCTTGTAACGCGACTGTGACAGCTGGTATCCGGAGACCTCGACGATTCCCACCACCGATGGCTTCTGAGATACGTGAGTTCTCCAAGGCCCTAAAGGAGCTCCTCGACGATAACTATGCCAAGATTGCATGCCGCTTTGACGAGATCGAGTGTCGTCTTCACCGCATGGAGTACCTCTACACCGACCCCAAGATCCAGCTACCTCCTCTCCGCTCCACGACAACGACGACTGCGCTGGAGGACAGCACAGCTACTACCACCGCCGTTGGCCAGGGGACGCTCTCAGCCGTTTCCCCAGGCGCCACCTCCGTCCCCAACGACACCATCGACGATGACGCCAAACCTGCTGTCCTCCAACTAGAAGTGGGTAGCAGGGTCATTCAGGATGACATCCCGGCCGTCATCGACATCACCATCGATGACAACTTGACATCGGCTGCTTCTTCCTCTCCACCGACACCTACACCCGCACAGGAGCTTGAGGCGGCACAGCCGGCGCCTCCTGCGGTGCCCCTGCCTCAGGTCACCGAACGCCGCAAGTGCGGCGGCCGCCGTGGGCTTAGCCCCAATCCCGTCACGCTTTTGCCTTGACCCGCGTCTGGAGGAGAGAAGGCGGTTGCATGCGGTGCTTTTCGGGGTGGCGCCAAGACCCATGCGATCGCCGAAACCTCCCTAGAACAAGGATAGCCCTCCATTCCCTCTTGCTTTTCCCTATATAAAGAGGCCATTGCCTCTCTTGTAATGCATCCCATCACACACTTGATCTCTTGATCATTCAATAAAGTCACACACATTCCTTAGGGAATCCATCCATTGCACACACATAGAGAAGATGTAGAAGTGCCAATCCATTCAGGAGGGAGGGAGAGAGCGAAAGGTAGGAGTAGAGAGAGGAGTAGCGACCCCGCTGCTTCGTGTGTAGTTCGACTTGGCGTCGCACACTCGGCGGACGGAGTGCCGAATATGTCGGCTCCCGCCTCCATACTTGTACCTCTACGGATCTTTGTCACGACTTGGCATAACAAATTCGTGTCTTACCTTCAGTTATCATTCTTAAGTACACGCTATCATTCATTCTGTTGAGATTATGGGATCGTTGTTTGCCTTCTTGGTAAATACTCTAGTAGAGGGTCCCTGATGAAGACGGGATACCCTATACGACGTTAGAGTAGTGATGAATAGCGTAGACGTGGTGTCTAGGTTATGAATCACCCTCGTTTGTTGCGCAATCCACGGTAGTGAGGTAGGGGATAGGTGGTGTCAGCCCTATTCGCCCATTGTATTCCTCCACGTCCGGTTGCGGAGTAGAGCTGCAGGCCGGCATCACTTGGCATACCAGGTGCGATCCGGTGCCCGAAGTAATACTCACTGAATAGAAAGTTAACCTGACTTAGTCTAAGTGCTGAAGGAACACATCACTTCCACGTTCACCTTCTCATGTTTCTCTGGGTAACTAGTTAGAACAGACTTAGCGCCCGTTCCCTATGGAAATACGATACCCTGAATACTTCCGGGTGAAGTGCTACAATGGTACTTTCCGTGCGCTTGTAGATTATCCTGCTTACGCTAAGAAATACCAACAAGCATTTTAAAGCGCGTTCTTGCCGGGATAGGTTATGAACCTATTTCTAGTGATTGCGCTAAGAAATGTCAACAAGCATTTCTGGCGCCGTTGTCGGGGAACGGTTGTCGTTATAGTCTTTCGAACCTAGTCTATCCATGTGCCCCACCCCTCGCCATTCTTTTTCATTTTTTCTAGTTAGTTTTAATTATGGAGCAACCCTTCAAAACCTTTTTGCTCCTAAGGGCGAGCTCTTAGAACCATGTCAATTTTCGAAGCCAATCACAGCTTCAAGATTTGAGCTCCGCCCTGGCTTAGTAGCCATGGTTCAGGTCCAAGCCATTTCAGGCTTGAAATAGGAAAACCCTTTGATAGAGCATCTATCCTACTGCTTGTCATAACTACCGGAGGGTCGTTTTCACATAAAAACCCAGCGGAGGGAGGAGCTTTTCCAAACCATATTTCTTGAGAATACTCTCCCGCTAGAACCCATCCGAGTAGAACCCAAGCAGATCGAAGGGGAAGTCTTTTCGGCTGTTGCCGAACTTGATACACCTATAGAGAGACCCTTGCCTGAACTAAAACCCAAGGGGACCACATGGTAGGATCTCCTGTTTTTCGAGGCTAACCTTGCTAAAGGATTCAGTAACACCTCGAAATACGAACAATGGAAGAAACCACCAATCCCAGCCAACCCTAAAACACCCCTGGATGAACTTTTCTCCAGGACTATATTAAGGATTGGTGGAGCACTACTACAGGATTGATTTTGGGAGGTGTTTAGTTTTCATTTTCCGTGGCGGGCATTTCAAAAACCGCCACGGAAAATAGGTGGCCTGACTTTCCCCTGTCCAGGGAAAAAACCGCCACGGTTAATCGATTAACCGTGGCGGTTTTTCTTATAAAGCCCGCCACCGGAAATGAGGCCCAAAGGGGAGCCCAACTGGCCCATTTCCTTGGTGACATATATATACGGGACTTAGGGTTTTCAACCCTCATTCTCTCTTCCTCACCCGGCCGGCCTCCCTCTCTTCCTCTCCCCTCTCTCCCGAGTGCATGGCCGGCCTCCCTCTCTTCCTCCTCGCTCCCCTCTTCCTCTCGCCCCCGTCCTCGCTCCTGGCCCCCTCCTCGCTCCCCTCTTCCTCTCGCCCGGCGGAATCGCTCCGGCCATGCAAGGGCGGCGGCGCGACGCCAGCGCCTGAGCAGCGCAGCCCGCGGATCCGGCGGATCCGGCCGGCCGCGTCTCGCGCATCCCGCCGGCCGGCGCGCGGGATCCGGCGGTGGCCGTGCGCCTCGCCCGACGCGACCCTCCCCAGTGGATCCGGCGGCTGCCGTAGCGTCGTCGTCCTCCGAACTCCTCCGTGCGTCCTCCTCCAAGCTCCTCCTCCTCCGGCGGATCCGGTGGTGGCCGGTGCACGTCGTCCTCCGAGCTCCTCCCAGCGTCGGATCCGAGCTCTCCTCGGCGGATCGCTTCGGCGGCGGTCGCGCGTCGTCCCTCCGAGCTCTCCCTACGGCGGATCCGGGCGGGGCCGCGCAGCGTCGGGCGGTGGGAAGGTGGATCTCGGCGTGGGTGCTCGCGCGGCGGCGGCCGAAAAACCCTAACGGGCCCAAACGGCCCAGATCACGGGCCGCCGGCCCGTTAGGGTTTCGTATTGATTTTTTTTTTTTTTTTTTTAATTTATTTACCATGGCGGGCATTGTAAGAAGACCGCCACGGTTAATCGTTCGATTAACCGTGACCCTAGCTGCGTGGCGGTTTTAATGTCCGCCACGGAAAATCAAAATAGTCCGCCACGGAAAATCAATCCTGTAGTAGTGGAGGTCATGTAAAATCCTGCTATGGGTATAAACTATGTTACACGAGTACGGGTACGGGTATCCGATACGATACGTATCGGATGCGCACTTTCTTAAAAGAAAACCCACTAAAATGGTCTATCTGAGTATCCGTATCCGAGTATCCGATGAGTATCGGATACTGATACGTCACCCCCCTTGAAGTATCCGTGTAACATAGGGTATAAACATTCAAATCCCTTGCACAAAAATGTGACAAGGAAGCCTTTAGAACCCAAACAACACGGGCTTTTGCTAAGAGATCATACATGACCGAATTCTTCTGCACAAGATGTCAAAAATTCTCTAGATTTTTACATTTTAGATATCCAAGAATTTGATATTCCAATCGGGCATCCTTTAAAAAATACTTGATCTATCAACATCTACGGATTTAGATGTCAAACCAGGGAGAAAAACATTTTCCAGTCACACGAGCTAAAAACTCAATGACAAATTTTTCCCCATGTTATGACACGCCCGAGGAGGTCACGGGAGTCATGCTCTATGACAACCCTATTAACCTCTTACAAGATTTCAAGGAGACGTGTTCATGCCAGAGCATTCTTGACATGACACGAGAAATTCTCATGTGGAATTTGTTTTCGCTCTCCCTCGTAGGGAAAGCAAAACAATAGTACACTAATGTCATAGGAAGTTTGAATGGGGGTTTAGAAGAACTCTAAGGCAATTTTTCTCTACCAGTCTTCCCCATCAAATCCCTATCAAAGACAATCCTTGATTTCGAATAAGATGAGAAAGAGTCCTAGGTGCAGCTTGGGCTAGGTTTACTATGTTAAATACACGCTGACCTAGACTTCTCATTACCCAACAATGTGCTTTTGCATATCTTTTATTCGGGTCTTGACATAGACACTGCCCTATGCCTTGACATGACCGCTGGAGGGTCGTTTATAGATGAAATTACAATGGAACAAAGGAAGATCCTTGATCACATCCTAGAGAAGCATGCTTCTCCAGTTGTAGAACCTTTTCCCCTCCATAACAACGGCAGGTCAAGTTTTGAGGAGTCCTCATCAGTCGAACCATTCCCCTTACGACCATTAGAACCGACCGTTGAGCCCTCTCTCGAACCACGAACACCAAAGGAATGAATGCATTCATCCTTCGGAGTTCCCGATTGAATTCAAGGTTGATGATAGAACCTCGAAAGTCGAGGTGTGCTTAGACTTCCATATCTATCTCATCCTTGATTTTGATTTTCTGATAGGCTACCTCTCGAAAAGCTCTTTCACGAAAAAAAAACTATAGGGGGGAGCCAAGATGAGAAGTTGGGAAAAATTGTTTCTGCCTCTCATCTAGAAATCCCAAAGGTGGAGCATCTTCCCAAATCTGTTCGAGGAGGCGAAGCTTCTAAACCCGTTCGTTTCACCCAAGCCTCTCTCACATCTTCGTGAAATGAAACACCCGTCGCCCTCGCTCGAACACAAGGCATGTCCCTCTAGCCAACAAAACATTGTTCGTGACAATGGTCAAGATACAACACTTATCTTTCATGACATACCTTTTAAGGATAAGAACTTATGGGCCATGGACATGCCCAAGGCACCAACCCTAGAGACCAAGATAGAAACCACTATTGAGCATGAAAAAAAAAGTCTTCCTTTGAGATCCCTTATGTTTCGTGCTCACCTCTTTGGATCTCTAGAGCTTGCCTCGCCTTTGACCATGTGCTCTTACAAGGATCACAACCCCCTCTTGATCCTCGTTCACAAAACTCTCTAAGAGGATGGTTGTGTATGTCTTCATCAATCTCCTAGTAGCACGATGGCACTGACCTTGCAGCTTGATCTTAAATGGTCAATGCTTAGTAGAGAAGCTGGGAACTTCACCACCCTCGATAGCTGCAAGAATAATTCCCGCGGTCAAGCTTATGACCATAAACAAAGCACCGCCGGGGAGATACTGACGGACTATAAAAAAATATATATTTATTTTATCTCTCTTATTATCTTCATAAAAAAACCTTCTCTTATTAATAAAAAGCAGAAGCTTGTTTTCATGTTAGTATGCACCTTCGGGTATTCTTGTCATTAACCATTTCGGTGGAGATCGATTGAGAAGACCAAAGGAAGCACGCGATGCTTAAGAACATGGGGCCCACATCAACAAGAAACTTTGATGCTCATGGGTGATGGAACAAGCTCAAAAGGAGACCGGACCTTGCACACTTGACTTTTACATAAAAGTCCAAGTGTGGGGAAGATGGTGAGAATCTCAAGTTCCATCCACCAAGGGGTCATAAAAATGATGATGTCAGCCGGCTTGCTAAAAAAAAAGAGATATAAAAAAAAAAAATAAAGATAGAGAAAAGAAAAAAAGAGAGAAGAAAATAAAGATATAGATATATATAAAAAATAGATATATATATATATATATTGTATATATATATAAAATATATATATATATATATATATATATATATATATATATATATATAGAGAGAGAGAGAGAGAGAGAAAAATATATATATAGAAGAGGTGAGGACAAGGTTGGCCCCGCACGGTCAAGATAAATGCCAATGTGCCGCCTGATTCCATACTTCATTGCTTCAACAAAAAAGAAGGACCTGCCCCTGATCCTTTGCTGCTACCACCAAGACCTATGGTCCGGACACACAAAGTTGTGTGTGTGTGGCGTAGTCTTGAGAAGCACCTGGACAGAGCCATCCTGCAAACCACACCGCAAGAACTTCGATGTTTCATCCATAACTGCCGTCGGTAAGTATATCCAGGTATGCAAGGGTAACATTCACCAACTCATTTACTCATTTTTGTCTCCATGAAAAATAAAACTTCATGCTTCCCTCGTTATGACATATGCTTTGAGTTTGGGTGCATTTACTCGAGTAATGCATCCATAGATCTTTTTGAATTAAGCATGGTACTTAGGTTAAAATGATCTTCTTTAATCAAACTTTGACATGGCGTTAGAGCTTGGTTAATGAACTTAGATCTTTGTTGTCATGATCAATGATAGCATCATATGTTGGAGATGAGTCAAGGCTTTGCTTACACTACTTCTTGATGACTAGCCTTGCTTCAGTAATGATGAGGAGAATAGATAATATAAAATAAAATAAAAAGGTTATCGCAATAAAGGCTCCACGGTGTTCAAGCCGTTAGAGCCATACGCAGAAGGAAAGCAGTGGCTGAGAGGGTTGTTGAGAGAGCGTGAGAAGTGGACAAGAGCCTACGGCGTAGGTGGATGGAGGTACGAGTTTCAAACTAGCAACATGGCCGAGTCATTCAATAGTGTGCTGAAGTGTATACGTGCCATGCCCGTCAATGCCATCGTATCATTCACCTTTTATAGGCAAGTGGAATGGTTTAATGAGAGACACGCTCATGCATTTTGGCACTACAGAGTAAGAATGAGAAATGGGCACCAAAGCCTAAAATGCATCCGGACAAGGCAAAGGATAAGGCTAGCGCCAGTGATCCCATTTGTTTTGACCACATGACCGCAAGTACCAAGTCGCGAAAAGGGCTTATACAACCGCGGATGGTGAGGTACGCCCATCAAGGAGTTATGTAGTGGTTCTCAGTCAATTCACATGCAAATGTGGGAAACCGAGGCAGTACCACTTTCCTTGCTCTCATTATATTGCAGCAGCTAATCATCGCAATTTTTCATACGAGAGCCAGATACCATATGAGTTCAGTGTGGCCAGCCTTGTACACACTTGGTCTCCCCGCTTTGAGCCTTTCCTAGATGCCGCTCAGTGGCCACCTTACACCGGCCCAAAATACATAGCGGATCCTAGTACACGTTGGGACAAAAAAGGAACAAGGAAGAGGACGAGGTACAAGATGGTTATGGATCAAGTCTCTGGTAGAACGAGGCGAGGTCGAGCAACGCCGTTTCTTGCTGAACCCGAGCAGAACCATTGTGGCAAATGCGGTAGACTTGGCCATAACTCTCGCTCTTGTCACTGGCCACCTAGTCAGGTGAAAATGATTGTTGTTTGACAAGTAGTTTCGTACCAATTGATTAGTAGTAAATTTGGAGATATATAACTAATATGTACTTTTCTATTTTTTTTCAGGATGGTGCAACTCCGCATGCTGGAACAAGACTACGAGACGAACCACCGAGGATGACTCACCATGGAGGGGCAGGTAAGGGTCTACTTTATGACTTTTTCTTTCATGTACACAAGTATATTTTCCAACTCACTAGCGTAATCATTTCAATACTTGCAGGAATTGGCCCCTCTTCATCTTTGAACCCCATGATAAGTTCGAGGACATGCGATACGACGACAGGTACACTCCTCTCCTTGAGATGGTTGGACTTGACGTCGTATCGTATCAGGTTTGCAGTGGGAAGTAGATCCAGATGTGTGGGGTGGAGGTGTTGGTCCTAAACAGTTTGATGAACCCGACCCAGATCGTTGGCGGGTGACCAAAGTAAGGGAGATTTCAATCGAGAGAACCCTCTCAAGACCTACGACAAACGTAGGGAAGACTGGCCAAAATGTTTGCATGGTCAGGATTATTTGGTGCAGATGATGACAGATGGGCCGGAAGGAGGTCGCCGTTTCTGGAAATGCCCATACACTTACGTAAGTGCTATTACTTATCGTCATTGCATTTTGGATCCTCACTTAAACAATCTCTAATATACTTCTATTTATTTCAAAGTTCACGGGCACCCGACCACTGCGGCTTCACTAGATGGATCGATCCTCGGCCACTTCCGCCACATCAGGAATACATCTGGTGGTTGCAAGAAAGAATATTTGATCTCGAAATGGAGGCAGGCACCATTTAGTTTAAGTACTACTTCGATTCTTTCTAGTGAGTCCAAAATATTGTTCAACACATAAGCCACTGATCAGGAGGTTATTAAAGATTAATAGCGAGTGCAACAATACATAAGCAAAACATGAATACATTGTTCAACACATGGTTCACCTAACAAAAAAAAAGTTCAACAATAGAAACATCTGCGACCTCAACCGAAAACATAGCCTGAAAGCATATCCTCGTCTGAGTCCCAATCCTCCACCAGCAACTCATTGTTGTGACTAGTCCCAACTTGTACACCATTGCCTACATTTTTTGCCATGTAAGATGCTTCAACTTCTTCCGCTACTTGTGAATCCTGGAGCCAGAAGTCATTGTCATCAGTACCTCAGGAACATTCGGGACAGTGTCCTCCTGCACGTTGCCCGCGACCGGGACCTTGTGAGGCTTCTTATGTGTTAGGGCCTCTAACAGTCGCTTCATTACACTGCTCACAAGAGGGTCCTTCTCACGCCTCATCCGCGCCTTACTCTTCATCCTAAGTGCATGTTGCTCTTCTAGCTTCTTCTAGAAAATTGGAATAACTTTGTTAGACTGTGCAACCGTGGGGCGGGTAACACGCAATTCGCTGGCAAGTTGCTGCTGCTCCCGTCTACGGACGTCGATGTACTCGTTGACAAGCTCATTCCCAACACCCATCTCACGCCCAATCTTCTGCTTCGCCCCGATGGTGTCCATGAACTCATCGCGTCCAACAAATCGCTCCCACAAGCATTTCCTAGTGTCCTGTTCAAGGAAAAAGTTACACATTAGTTACGGAAAATTATGTTTGATGTCGTTGCCTGAAAAAGAATAACCAACTTCATCATAATCCACCATATGGCCACACCAATAGCCTATTCCAAACTCTGTAGGAGTGAGGCCGTACTGCGCTTTAACACCACATTTGCATAAGACAGGGTCTTGCGCCAAACCATCCTCAGCGAGGGCTATGAGCTCGTCCAATCTTGAAGTGTCATCGTCATCATCCACATTTTGGGCCTCCTTTTTCGCCAACTCAACCTTAGCACGACGCACATTCTCCAGCTTCCTCTCTCTCCTCCCTCTGAGCAGCAGCTATCCTCCTTTGCTCTTCATCCCTGCGCTCCTTCTCATCAGCCGCTTGCTTCTTCAACACCTCATGCCTCCGTTGACACTCTGCAACAAACTCCTTGTGGCGTTGCAGGATACCCTTGTTAAGCTCACTGATCTCAGTGTCAATCCACTGCTCAAAATCACAGAGCGGTGGAGGGGTCTGCAACAAAAATAATTGTTAGAGAGCAAATATATAGAGCCTCTTTGACAGGGCTCCCGGAGGGGCTCCTGCTCCGGCTCCAGCAGGAGCTGTGCCAAACGGCAACGGCTTCGCATAGGAGCCTCTAGGAGCTAGAGCCCTTTTTGCTTGGGAGCCAGAAGCCTGGAAATTGAGCTTCGCGCGGCTCCTTCGGTGACTGATGGTCCGATGGTTTGAAATTTCCCTTACACTTCTATTCTAATTACTACCAAATTGCCACCGCCTCCTTTCTTTCCCTTTCACGGACACAACACACACGCATCGGGATCCCGAGTCCCGCCCGACACCCACCGCGAGAGGCCACGAGAGAGAGGCGCCCCGCGCGCTAGGGTTCCGATGAACCATCACGGCGTCCGCCCGCCGATGGACGGAACCCCGCACGCGAGTGGATCCGGCGGCCCTCGTGCTCCACCAGGCGGCTAAGGATGCCCACGGTCATGGCAGTGGATCACGAGAAAGCGCCGCCACCGGCATCTACAGCAGCTCCGGCGATCCTCCAACCAAGTCGCGACGGTCGGCGTCTGGCACAGGGGGCTAGTAGGCGCCACCACTAGCGGGGGGCGTCCCCATGTCCGGTGCCCCGTGCGCGTGGGCTCCCTGGACCGTTTCAGCGTCGCGTATCTTTCATGAGATCCCATCAACGAGGCCTTATCCTGACGGCCAAGAGATTAGTGTGTTGATTTCAGCTTATTATATAATATGTATACCTGCACTTCAGTCATGTAAAAGAATGGCTGGGTGAGGAACATTTCTTGTTGGCAAGTCTAACACTACAAGAGATTAGGCCTTCTATGACAAACTGATTGTGACATTTACAGTCTTTTTCTTGTCATTGTACCCCTTCTATGACAAACTGGTGACAATATGGCACTTGTCATTGAATCCCTGTCATAACCCCCCTTCTGTGACTAATAGATCCAATTGTCATTATTCTTAGTGACAAATACACAGTTATCACTAAGTTATGACAACGATATTTGTCACTCTATTTGTCAAAACATACTAGATAGGATGTTGACAAGTGTCCAATGATGCGACGTGGCACATGACGTGGCATAGGTAGTATGACAAAAATGAATTGTCACGAAAACAAATTTGGCCCAATTAGCCCAATATTCGCTACTGCCATTAAAGCCCAATATATAGAACAAGCCAATGTAGCCCATTTAACATCGTATGAAAGCCCATGTCAATATATATTGAATTAAATTAATAATTAACATATCAAATCAAATATATGATTACACATCGTCACATTCCATTAATGACCAGAACTATAGGAACAATAGTACATTACATATATTCTATTATCACTTCCTATGTTAAACACCTGCACCCAATTGTTGGATCTCTTCAAAAACCACCACTATGACACTTGCAGCAATCTTCCATCATTTCTTCCAACACAAGAACCATCGCTTACACAAAGATAAGAGATCTAAAAACCTGTCTGAATGTTCAACACCCATGCGCTGTTGTTCCTGCACTGGTACAGCAAGTAGAAATTTTAGAAGTGAACTACCAAAAGTTTCAAAAGTACCTACTAATAGATCTATAGTTTCAGGTCACAACTTTATTATTCAACCAGCAGACTTCAGTTCTTAGTTACAGGTTTCAGGAAAGAATGACTGCAAATGTCAGATGATTTCAATGTTGACTAAGAATTTTAAGTTTCAGGTAAGAATGACTGCAAATGGAACTAAAGTGTAAAAAAACAGAACTGCAGTGCAACAAAAATTAATACAAGGCAACAACTAGACAACATAATGACTAGTACAGCATTGATTTACATGTGCTTATCTGATATTGAATTCTTGCATGTACCTGTACAAAGCATGAGTTTCACTTTTGTCCAGCAGCTGGATCATATAACTAAAGAGAGAACCTGAAAAGTCAACATGAACTAGTAAGCAACCATGTATATCCATCTATTGTTGCATCCAATAAACAAGCTAACAGAGGAATCAGAGAAGAGGGCTGATGCTACAAGTGTGCTAATTTACATGTGCTTATCTGATATTGAATTCTTGCATGTACCTGTACAAAGCATGAGTTTCACTATTTTCTTTTATGCTGCAATTGATATCTATCAATAAAATATAAATAAGCTAACTCATACCCTAGCAACAACTGATTGTAAATGTCTTGAGAATTCTGCTTTAATGTGGGATAGCACACCAACTCTATTTCTGCACCTCACACATATGTTATGGATACACAAGTTGCAAAGTTCATACAGTGGTAGTTCATTCATATTAGTATATAAGTATAGTAGTCCTAATAAATAATTTTCAACTCTCATCGGGAGCCAATATAAATAGAGAACAGAGGGCAACACATCAGTACTAATTTGGGCTAGTGATGCCAACAAGCAGAGGGGTGACCGGAATACAGGGTTGGCAATGCCACTATGGCAGTTGTGACCAGTCCCAGTGGTTGGATGCTTCATGTTCTTGGCTGATTACTTGGCTGATGATGACATTCCAACTCATTATGTGTAGCCACACAACAGACTCCTGGCCATACCGTGGTATGGTACTATGGTGTGGCAGGCGGCATGCCCACCTGGTTAAACCCCCAAACAATTCTCGATCAGATCATGAAAAATAAAAACAATCTCCCACCTTACTTGCCAATTCCATCTTAGTCTCTGTATGTACTATGTACAACAAACGAAAAAATTAAGGCCCTGAGAAATCAGGTTGCGAAGTGCGAACAATTATATGCCTTTCCAGAGTGAATGGAAAAAAAACTGCATTTCTCACATGCAAGCTGGCTGGCCTAAAGAACGTATGTGCATTGCCGACTGAGCTTTGCCGTTCTAGCAGCCCATGGACACACTCTCAATTTAGTGGAGCACGTGAGGTGCATAACTGCTTGTCTGCGTATATTACCTAACCGTCTCGGCAAAGAGCAATTTGGTTTGAGTTCTACAGCTCGCATACGAGATTCCAAGTGAAAAAAAAAAACAGACAAAGATTCACTCGGCAAAACTAGACAAAAAGCATAACAACCGTAGTTTTTTAGAGCAGGAAGAGAAGACAAGGGGCCGACGTGCTCTACCTGGTGCGTGCCCATCACCGGCGAAGACCTGGGCACGGCTCCAACCTCCCAGCGTCGCCCTAGGCTGGATTGTGGGGATCACTCCTGCCCCCTTAGCCTTCGCTCCCGGAGGAGGCGGGAAGGGGGCGAGGGCTTCCCACAGGGTAAGTCGAGAACACGATCAGGGAGCGGAGCGGCCTCCGGTCCACTCGACCTTCGCTGGCGTTGGTGAGGGTCGAGGTGATCGGAGGGTGCCCGGGCCCTTGAAGGAGGAGGGAAAGGATGGGTCGCGAGGCGAGGCGTGGGAGTAATAAAAACGAGCAAATGGTATTTAAATTGACCAACCATCCGTCCCTTTCCTTGAGCCCGTGCCCGGGTATTTATAGGAATACAAGGGGTCCGAGGGGCTGATTTACAATTTGGTACATGGTAGGTAGGAACACACACTTACAAATGGGCCCCAGGGCAAAGCCCGAAACTATTCATACGGGGGTTAGTATGGGAAAAACACGTGTGACTTCTCCCCGCCCGGGAGTCGAGGGATTTCCGTCCCGGCCGCCGGTCCCGTGCACCGGAGGGCGGTTTCGAAGGACCCCCTCCGCTGGCCTTCCCTGGGGCATTGGGCTCGCGTTGCTTGGGAGACCCTTTCCCCGTCGCGTAGGGGACCGTCGTGCTCCGGCTTGCCTCCCGGGGCCGCCCTTGACGGAGGGGGCGGTAGCCGCTTCGTAGGGTCCTCCGCATATCCCGCAAGACTTAATATGTTAACGGAGATTAGTTCTTGGCCCCCGTGGTGAGGCTGCGGGGCGGCCCCTTGCCACGAGTCGCCCTCCCCAACATGGATCGAAGCTCCGCCGCCTTTCCCCTAGGCCGGATCTAGGCTCGTAGAGATGGCAAAGGGGGTGGGGAGGAGCCGGCGGCGGCCGGCCGGAGACACGCCAGCAAGCCGGATGCCGTGGCCGCATCCGGGAGGGCTGGGGTTGGGGCGCCGCCCTTAGCATTTTCCACGACGACAGGTGTGCCATGCACTTGGTGGGCGGCGCGGCCGGCAGCCCGGCGAGGGAGGGCCTGGAGGCACGGTGTCGCGCCCTAATGCGCAAATGGGCGAGGAGGAGGTCGAGGGCGGTAGGGTTTTACGAGATGTTTTTATTTGAGACTCGATGCATCTTGGCCATCCAATTCGATCTAACAGCTAAGCATGTGGCGGAGTCAGGTTGGGCTGAACCTAATTCACATTTTGCAGCCCGGCAGAGCCCAATTTTCATTTGTTTTTCTTTTTCTATCTCCAGTCCAAATATGTTATATAAACTTACAATGAAAACATGAATTTTTAATCTCCAATCCAAAAAAAATATTTTACATGAACTACACTACCTAAGGGCCGATAGCTATGAATTTTTCAAGGATTTTCAAAGTGATTTTCTATTTTCTAAGATTTAAGTGATTTTCTACGTAGTTTTGTAAAGTAACTCCAACTTGTACTATACGTCATATCAAAAAGTGTCAAAAAATTATATAAAATTAGATATAGAAATATATGTTCTATTTAATCCCGCACACAAAAAATAATGAATGTAAAAATATGTGTTCTGATAGAGATTGCTCGATCTTGTATTTTAGTGACTCGATTTAAAAAGCCAATAATATCTAAAGTGCTCCAGAAATTCTAAAAATAGGTATGGGGGCATAACTTGTGTGCATAATCCTAACATAAAAAAATCAAGTCATTTTAACGAAGTAGGACTGTATATTGTTCACAGATGAATACATGTTTCTTATAGTGTCATGCAACTATGTGAGAAGTATGTCCATCTATGATCTATGAAGAATGTAAAATATCACTATGTCAATGTCATTTGAGTTTTTACAGCATGATTGTACACTAAAAAACATGTTGTCATGCAAGTTTGTAGAATTTTCTAAACAAGTTCAGGTAATATTATAATTATTCTATGGTAATTTAGAGTTAGAGAAATAATTAGTCCTAGAAAATAAATGGTATCTGTTGATATATAGTTCTTGATATTGTAGAGACTGATTTTTATATGAAAACTAGAAAAAGAATCATCCGATTCGGAGTTCATATGAGTGAGATAAACTACTTTCAGATTTTGCCCGTGGATTAAAAAATGAAAATCTACTGTTCCATGATGAACATCACGAATGTGGGGATCAAAAACTAGTATTCACACTGTGCGGCCCAATACAGTAGATCTGCCTACTAGCCCAATGTGTTCCTACATATAGAGTGATTGGAGTGAACAATACAAATGGTTAGCGTGGTCTGGTGGATAAGCTACCTCATTTTAAGCCATAGGTCGCCGGTTCGACTCCAGCAGAGGTCACTATTTTTCAGTTTTCGAATTATTATTTCTTCGTAAATCATCTTGTTATAAAAGAAGACGCAACAAATGTTTCCCGATCTGTTTTGTAGCCCAGTGGTATGTGACGTTTGCTTGGTATTGAGCAACCTGATTTCGAAACCCCATCTCACGCGCAAATTTGCTTTTTCCTATTTTATTGCCGTTTTGGTTTCCCTTTTTTTCCCCCTCCGTTTCTAGGCTTCCAATAAAAGTTTAAAGTTTTTTTTATAAAGGAAATGTTTAAAGTTAACATTTAATTGGCTCTATCTAAATGTGCTAGAAACGGTACAAATAAAAATGAATCCACCGTATTTAAGAAGCACATAATAATATCTCAATGGTATGTTCATTTCTTGGTGAGTAGGTGGACACGTGTTCAATCCATTTTTCACACAGGGGATTTTTAATATGTAATTTTACAACTAATATTTACATTACACTTGGGTCCCACCAATCCATGGTTGTGCCAAGGTGGTTTTTTTTTTTAATTTATGACAAGCACATTACATCACTTTTGTCATTAGCTATTGTCATAAAGATTATAAAGGCACATGGTGACAATTGTTTATGACTAAATCACATTTTAGTCACAAACGCTTGTCATCCATTGAAAAAATGTCATAAATACATTGATTCTATGACTATAAAGTGCTTTGTCATATGAAAATTGTCATAGAAGGCCCAATTTCTTGTAGTGTAATAAGTAAGTGATCCAGTCCAGTCATGTAGGCTGCATGCCTTGCAAGGTAGTATTAGAGATATGCAAGACATTCAAATCCATCAGATACATCAACTAATGCATCTAATGATGTACACATGGATAGATTTCGGGATGACATTGCAGGAGACATTTTCCTTTCTAGATGATCATGATCATTTATTGGATGATATTTCAATATCATTCCTGCTTTTGCACTCATCATGTCGAGGAAAGCCTTCTACATCTGCTCTTTCACTGCCCATTTGCAATGGCCTGCTGGTATTCTGTCAATGTAATTGTGCCGAATTCAAATGATATTTCAACAATCCTGGAAGGTATTAAAGTACAACTCAACTTTCCTTTCTTTATGGAGATCATTGTGACCATGACTTGGGCAATATGGATGATGAGAAATGATATTATTTTCAAGAATTTGGCACATTCAGTTCAAAGATGCAAGGAAGTATTCAGTCGGGAATTTGCCTTAGTTAATCTAAGAGCAAAGCCTTCTTACCATCCCGTCGCAAAAAAAAAGCCTTCTTACCATCCGAAGATTGATCAATGGATACAGCTCCATGTGTAATCTTTTTGATTTTTTTTTTTTTTCCTTTTATGTTTCTTGATCATAAGATGTAAAGACTTTTTCTTTCAGTTAAAGCAATAAATTCCAGTAGGGGCTTTGCCCCTTCTGTTTCGTAAAAAAAAAAAAAAATATCATTCCTACTTTTGTAATTAAAGAAGTCTAAGAAACATTATTAGTAGTTAACTTTATCTTATTATTATCCTTGTTAATTTTGGACAATCATATGTATAACCAAAGCAAGGGCACTATGGGCATTCAACATCTTCCATCCATTCTAAAAAAATAGAAGGAGCCGTTTTGCCAAACATTTTCCAGAACGACTTCAGCTTTTGCAGAGGAGCTGCTCCTTCAGAGGAGCCAGCGGAGCCATTTTTGAGGAGCCGGAGCCCCGCCAAACAGCCCATAATCGAAAAACAAAAATGAAAAAGAAATATACTCACAAACATTCCAGTGTGGCGGCTGTTGCTCTGTAGGCTCCCATTGAAAATTGGCACACATCTAATACCTCCGCCTAAAGGTTTCCTCTTCGTCATCCCATTCTACTTTGCAAGGATCACCACAAAAGCACATTGGCACTGGAACACCCCGTGGGAGAGGCTTATGGACATAGGGATCTTCCGGCAAACGATCATAGATACAATCGAAACAATTTCATTCTATTAACCCCAACCATATGACACTAAAGTCTAAACCAATTAATCGCCATTTCAAGTATAACTAATCAAAACGACACAATCGACAATGACAATATCATACCTTTGTCTCTTAGCTTTGCCACGCCTAGGCATCCTACTATTACATGGGAAAAAACAAAAAAAATCATTGCACATTCTAGGCTATTGAAAAACTAACAATATATATGAAATCGAAGGAAAAAAATTGAGGAGCGGGGATACAATACCTTGCTCTCGAAGATGTATGGACCAAATCCAAAATTCCACGGTAAAAATCAAGGATTCAAGAGATTGGGAAGGTGGAGGAGGGGGAAAAACCGAGAGGAAAAAAAAGCAAATGTTTTCTCGGGCAGCCAGGGGCGAGTGCGTTGCTGCTACAAATATCCGGACCTCCGAGCCAAGATCTATGGCTCCGAGCGCGGCGCCCAGATCTGTGGCTCCGAGCTCGGAGCCGTGGTCTGTGGCTCCGAGGTCTTGCCACGTCAACGCCACCTCGTTCGCCACCGTGTCAGCGGGCAAACACCTCGGCGCCGTGCGCGGTGGCGCCGAGACGTTCAACCTCGGCGCCACGAGCCATGGCTCCGACCCCCGGGGTCCAAAGATGCAGTTATGTCGCTCAGGGGGCTGAATGTAAAATTTGTTCAAAAAAGGGCCAAATTGTAAAAAAGACTGGAGTGCAGCCGGCTCATCTCCGTGAGGACGTTCCCGTTAAAAAAGAAAAATTCTCCGTGAGTCCGTGACTCGTCTCCGTGCCGTCCGCCACCACCACTTCGTAGCAAGCACACTCGTCTCCGACCCGATTTCTTCCTGCAGCCTCCGCGGCGGGAAAGTGGCGCGACGACGTGGAGATCCGCCTCTGGAGGCTGCTGGACGAGGACGGTGTCGCGGACGGCGAGGAGGCCGCGGAGGTTGAGGACGACGAGGGACTCATGCTGGAGGACCAGACGATGTCATGCTCGTCGAGCTCCAGCGGCTCTTCGACGCCACCGTGGGCACCCGCGCCGGCTTCGTCTGGTTGCTCGAGCAGGCCAAGGAAGCGGAGGGACGGAGCGGTGGGGACCTGCATGCTTTATCGGGTTGCCTGCAGGTCGCTCACGACGCCGCCGTCATCACCGGGAGACGCGAGCTCCTCTCCTTGGCGTCGTGGTCGGCACTAGTCCCTACACGTCGCGACCTCGCGGGTGGTCGGCACTGGTCCCTACGCGTCACGACCTCGCGGGTTTGGGTTTCTGCTTTGGCCTTTGGGAGCGTTATTATTGGCGGACAACGTACGTGAGTGATGACGATGGGCAGCGTACGCGAATGGTGGCAAGCTCCGGGATGAGCAGCTGCTCGCCGGTGGCGTTGTGATTGTGATTGTGATGCGGCCGGGAGCCACCATCAGGCACACACGGCGGCTGCAAGAACAAATCGGATCGGAGACGAGCGTGCTACGATTACGAAGTGATGAGGGCAGGTACATTGGTGTTGTCTCATAACTCGTCTCATGTGGTGACACGTAATTTAAGACGACTTAATAAACTAGATGTACATTAGTTGTTCCTTTAAGTTGTCTCATAGTAGTTTGCAATTCCTTAATTTATGGGTAGAGGAAAATAGGATTGTGAGGTGCATGACAACAACAACTCATACAATGGTGTATATAAGTTGTCTCATACTCCTAAATTTTAGCTCATGAGACGGTTGTTTCGCGAAGCAACGACTTCGTTCTCTTTTCTCTCTCTCTTTCCTCCACATCATCAAAAATCCTACGTGGCGTTGCATGAGACGAGGTATGAGACGGCTGACGTGTAGCAATGTACCTGCCCTGAGGAGGTGACGGCAACGGAGGGATTCGCGGACGGCACGAAAATCACGGGCTGGGGTTGTTGCTGGATGGCTGGGGGCCTAGGCGGGGCCCAGGCTGGATGCTTTAAGATTTGTGCCATTTTAAAAAAAAAGGACCACCGGAGCAGATGCCGATGAGATTGGTTTTTTTTTCAGTCTCAGTGGGAGTTTCATTTGCATCTAATAAGCTGCCATGTAGGCATTTTAGATGATGTGGATGAAACTCTTTTGGCACGAATACCAACTCTCTATGAGTCATGAAATTTAATGTGTATAAAACTATAGATGAAACTCTCACTCTCAATGGAGAGTTTCATTCGTGTTTCATTTTCTTCTACATGATGTGGCAGTCTTGGAAACAATGCTATGAAACTCTCCACTGAGACTGGCCTTATTGGAACGACTATTGCCTTTACCTCAGGCAACCAGAAAGTAGCAATAATTCGAGGGTGGCACACATGTATATATCGCACATATCGCGAACACAGAAATTCTCAAATCAGTTTTTTTTTAAAGGGAATATATTAATACCCCAGCCTCTACATCAATTTATGCATATAGCTATTTCTTATTACACCACAACATAACCCACACAAACTCAAAAAAGGCATACACACCAACCTAATTGCCTCCTCAAAAGATAATTGAGTCCTCAACTAGGCCCTCACCTTCCTCGCCACGACGCTGACCGCCGCAGAAGATTAACCGAGCATAGTCTTCCATAACGATGCCTCCAAGGAGGATCGCGACGCCATTGGCGCCACCATCGCCGACCCGGTAGCTCTAGGTTTTCACCCGGAAGACAAACCACACACAAAAAAACCCGAAGATTGACGCTTCCAAGGAAGAAAACGGCGTCTAGAGACGTCGTCATCGCCGCCCCCAAGAGGGCAAAGCTTTCGCCATCGCACTTCAACCCCATGCACGGTGTTGGCCACAATTTGTCCGCCGCACCGGCCAGCCTGCATGCGGCCGAGCCACCGGATGTCGCCGATCTTTGGGCGACCACCGCCGCCAAACTCACCGGACGGTGGCGCTCCGGCCGCCATGACTCCCCAAGCCGGATCTAGTCAAAGTCACATTGTCGGCCGCTATTGGCGACGCCGCAGCTATTGCCCATGCGCAGCACCGACACCGGCCGCCCGCCCGCGGCCACCACACCTCCACCCGTGAATATGACAGACGCAGATGCGGGCCTCGACGGGTCAGGACTACTTGGCTGAACTGATCTGTGGCGGCGAGGAATTGATTAATATTACTATGGCTGTGTTTAGAGGCCAAAGATTCCCTCCAAAATTTCCTGCACTCCCATCACATCCCATCACATCGAAACAATAAATGCACTAAAAGACGCATTTCCGGAGTATGAAATATAGGTAACAAAATAAACTAATTACACGCTTTAGATGTACATTGCGAGACGATTCTTTTGAGCCTAGTTACCCCATGATAGGATAATATTTACCACAAACAAACGAAATTAGCTACAATCTTTTCGG
The DNA here is from genome assembly GCA_015847255.1 of Hyparrhenia diplandra. Taxonomy (NCBI): domain Eukaryota; kingdom Viridiplantae; phylum Streptophyta; class Magnoliopsida; order Poales; family Poaceae; genus Hyparrhenia; species Hyparrhenia diplandra. The sequence continues at coordinate 132,779 of JADLZK010000903.1, read as the reverse complement.
TTAAGCATACGAGTGCGAGAATTCGAGAATTTTAGCCCAAATTTCAGAATTTTGGCCTCTAAACACACCCTATGTATACTGTCACGGGTGACTGGTGTGTTCTGCCAGTACACAAATACCCAAAAGTAAAGTCTCAAAACTATCTTTTCATGACACTATCGGAAATGCACCAGAGTATAATATATACAACACAATTACATTTGCATCATGCTTTTATATTGTTGACAAATCAATAATCTATGGCCCTGTTTAGTTGGGTGAAAAGTGAACCCAAAAAGTTCTACAGTACCCGTCACATCAAATCTTTTGACGCATAAATGAAGCGTTAAATGTAGATAAATAAAGAAAAAACTAATTGCACAGTTTGGAAAAGTGCGAGACAAATCTTTTGAGCCTATTTAATTCATAGTAGGACAATAATTATCAAATACAAACGAAAAGTGTTACAATAGCCGAACCCAATATACTTCACCAACTAAACACAACCTATCGCATTACCATCTCTTTAGTATGACAAACTTAGTACAAAATATCACAATAGTTTATTTTTTTTTTTAAAAAAAAAAACACATGCGAGAGTTGTACATCTATATTAAGAAGAAGAAAAAGGGTAAATGATCTTTACATGACTAAAAGACACACCCAATACACACACTTACGCACGCAAACACACACTCGAGCTCTAAAATATAGTTCTATGCCCTTTTATGCAAACATAAAAAGACGACATCGACCGTAGAAAAGCTGATGAAAACCTATTTGATCGTACATACCCTTTTTCTATGTTTTGACGTATATACCAGTAACTAGTGCACAAACTAGCAATCTTTTATGTCCAGGAGGAGGTTTACTTGTTCTTGGATAAAATTGAAAAGAGAGTCAAAGAATGCTTGAAATTGCCGGGAGGGATGTCCGGATGGGGGCTTTGGCGATGCGCCGTCGTATCTTGAACGGCTTTTTTGAATCCGCCGATCGGCTCGGGCGTGGGCTGTTGTCGGCCACGCCCGTCCAGGAGGAGGTTTCCGGTACTTGTTCTTGGATAAAATTGCTCCCCACGGATGATCCTTTGCAACTCAGTCAATGTATGGTGAACTATGCTTTTTATATTAAATTGTTTAATACAACAATAACCATTTAAAGTCCTTGATTAGAGTTTAACTATTTTTCTCAAACTATGATATCATGTGCCATGGATGGAAAGATTTTTCAAGAATTCAACGAAAAAACAAACTGTGACAAAAGCAATAACAGAAGAGAATACCTCCAAGCCCCTGGTCATTGCATATGAATCTATTTCAACTGGAGATTTTGGCAATGGCTGGGCCACCATTTCAAGAGCTTCGGCATTCCATGGGTCATACTCTAGCGCCTACATTTGTTAGTTAAGTCAATCACCTTCTTAATCTCATAAGCTGCAATATGAATCCATTTTTAGATGTTGGTAGTAAAAAAAAAGGACGTACCTAGTGTCGTAGGCTCCCGCACTGCGCGGGGTCTAGGGAAGGGTATTTAGCACCAAGCCTTTACCCGCACCATGTGCAATATGCGGAGGTCGGTGCTTGAACCCGAGACCTTCCTAATTCTGGTGGTTGGTTGAGCACTACCACTTGCACCAGGCCCGCCCTTCGGATGTTGGCAATAAAAACATTTTAAATTTTAGTTTGACTACAAATATATCAATGATAAAATGTGGATTGACATATGAACATAATGTCTTGATTTTGTGAAAAAAAAATTTCATGACACCCATTCTTTTAGCATAGCTTCTCAAAATTTGATTTGAGCATAATGGACATAAATCCCTTTTTCCCCTCAAATAGCAGATGTGTATTACCTGTTTAAACAAGGAGACTTGGCACTACAAGATTTCCCTAATGTCTTTTTGTGTATGAATATGACCTAAATTTGTTACTATTCTTTAGATATATTTTTCAAATAGCCATTTACTCCAGTTCGCCTAGTCCCGAAAGCTATATTCTAAATTGAAAATGTTTTTGGTTGGGAATTCACTGTTGTTAGACTACAACAACCTCCACCACTTGCAAGAAAAATTGTGAAGAAGAAATGTAACCTTCAAGCACACAATTAAAAAAAAAAAAACACCCGGGAATTATTGCAGACCCAACCGAACAACTTTTCATTTGGCGAAGGGTGTGTGCAATGTGGAGCAAACATGGGATATAAAGAAAAGTACCTCATGGTAACGTTCCCGTGCTTCTTCGTAGTACTGAAGTAAGATTGCGCATTCAGCACTTTTCAATGTGATCGAAATCAGCATTTCCTTGAATCGATGACAATCTGGTAGTTCCTTGATTTCACCATAAGGATGTTCCTTAAAGCACGGCGGTAGGATCTGTCTGGCCTTCAAGGCATATTTATTGCTCAAGTTCAGTCCTGATGTGTCATATGTCAGTGGACAGAAATTAAAGGCACTAGTGAAATTAATTAACCCTTAAATATCTTCTGTAGGCTCGTAAATATTTTCCGGAGCTGAACAACCTTTACTTAATTTTTGCTGCTTCAATGAATTCTTTAGAAGTCATATTCTGCAGCCATGGATACGTGCTCCAGCTCCTAAATCGGTTTAGTTGGAACAGATAGTGACATTAAAAGACACCATGCATCTTGGAGCTCAGCTAGAAATCTCCACAAAGTCCACAGTTGTTTTTGGCAAAAGAAATAGGATTATCCTTTGGATAAAGAAGTGGAGAAATATCAAACAGCATCAACAACGGAGATGAGCTCCATCTCATAGATCACCACAGAATTGGGAGGGACGGTAGCAAGCTGATACTGATTTGATCCAGCAACACCAAACTCATGCTGAGGTGGAATAGTGAAGGAGGCAACTTCTCCCGTTTCCATAGTCATCACAGCTTCGTCTAGACCATATATAACATGCTCTGCACATTTCGTTGAAGCAGGTTGTTACAAGTTTTGATAACAGCATGTTAAGCCACATTAAAACTTCTACATGCATTTATTTCATTGAAGCAAGTTGATGGCAGGATAAACAACTACCGATCTATGTCTTACCGAAAGAAAATGAGATGTGTCTACATGTTACTGATTTTTTCCCCAATTGTCACATTTTGTATCCTTGATCAAATCTAATGTACTCTCTCTGTCTTGAAATATAAGGATTCAATTTTGGCATAAGTAGCTATACTAACTTTGACCAAGTTTATAGAATTGAAGGAAAATACATAGGACTTCAAATTAGCTTAATTACTTAGATTATGAAATATTTTTTATATAATATATCTTTTTGATATGGTAGATGTTAATACTCTTCTCTATAAATTTGATAACTGAATATTAACCTTCGTCGATGGTGAACTCCAATGGTTCCTCCTCGTCATGGCCCCTCCGGTCAAAAACGGTCCCATCTTGAAGTTTACCAATCAGCCGGACTGTCATTAAATTGTCCCCAACCTATAATCTCCAACAGCAGCACTGTCAACCTTTCTCCACCACTTGTCAAAGGACTGGTTAGATGGTTGAGGAGTGTTAGTGTATATGAGTAGAGGCCCAATAGAGGCCCATGTACAGTCAACATTATACTCACCTCAACATTATACCCACCTTTATCCTCTAACATGGTATCTCCTCTCCCTCTCTTCCCTTCTTCCCCTTCTTCCCCACCCTTCTTCCCCCACCTCTCCTCCTTCCCCACGCTTTCCCTACGCTGCCATGCTGAGCACCCGCACCGCAGCGGTTCCCGCATGAGCGTAGGCGTGGGCCTCGGCGCGCGGCGCGTGGAGTCTTGCCGCCGCCCTCGTTGCGGCCGACGCCGACTCCTCGACCCCCGCCTCCCTCCTCCGATTCCCTCCCGCCGCAGCTTGTTACTCCGAGGCGCTACGCCCGGCTGCAGCAAGCGCCACCGCAATCGCCGTGCACGTGGGGGCCTTGCGGAGGGGGGGGCCACGGCGGCGCTCCCACGCCCGCCGGTCCCTTGCGGTCGAGCCCCGACCGTCGCCGTTCCGCCGGGGTGGGCGGACCCGGAGAACGCCGCCATCGGCTGCCGGGGGCTTCGGGGGGCGGCCGAGGCCTCGGTATGCCCCCGGCGGATGAGCCCCTCATGGCTGTTGCTCTTGCGCCAAGGGGTCCTCCTCGACGGTGCTCCCGACCCCAACGCGCACTTGCCGGCTGTTACGGCTGCCAAGGGGCGAGGCTTGCGCCGCTCGGGAGCGTGTTCGTGCCGCCGCCCTCGCTTGGGCGCGAAAGCATCGCTCCCGATCCTCTCGGCCGTCGGGTTGAAGAGGCGGAGCGCTTTCTGCTCGGTCCCTCCGGCCACCCGCCCGTCTTCGTGGAGCACGACGCCTCCACCTTTGGCGCCCTCTCCACCGAGTGCTGGCTCCCGGCCCGACCCCATGGTTGCCTTCCTCCACCTCCATCATGCTCTACGCTCGTTGGCGTGACCAGATGCTCCTCGCCCTCCACCGCTACGTCCTCGACGACCACGTCCTCCACGACACGCCGATCGCGGCGTGGGACCCGACGTGGCAGCGCCTCGACAGCGTCGCCATGTGCTAGATCATTGGGACCATCTGCCTCGATCTGTAGGACATCGTCCGGGCTCACGGTGCCACCGCGCGGCACGTCTGGTTGGCCCTCGAGGGGCAATTCCTCGGCAACGCCGAGGCCCGAACCATCGGCTCGGCGCCGACTTCCGCACCACCGGCGGGGGGGACCTCTCCATTGGCGAGTTACGCTGCGAGATGAAGAGCAAGGCGATGCTCTCCGTGACCTTGGTTACCCGATGCACGATCGCGTCCTGGAGCTCAATGTCCTGCGGGGTCTCAACGGCCGCTTTGCGCACCTACGGACCTGGATCACCCGTCAGCAGCCCTTCCCTACCTTCCTGCAGGTCCGAGACGACCTCGCTCTGGAGGAGCTCAACATGGGACCCGTGGATGGGCTCTTGGCCCGGCCGTCGACCTCTTCCTCCACCACCACCCCTCGTTGCTACACCCCCCTTCTCCCGCCAAACTGCCTCCTTGGCACTCCTTCCCCGAGCCGAGCGAGGGGGTGGGGTGGGGGTCGCGGTGGTGGTGGTCATCGCCGTCGCCGGCGGGGTGGATGAGGTGGTGGTGGTGGTGCCGATGGGGTGGTGGTGGGGGTGCCGGTCGGGCGAATATCTCGACTTCTCACCCCTACACTAATCATGATTCCAGACAAATCTTTATCTTTTGTAAAGCCCAAAAAGTCTAATAGCCTCATGAATTTCCAACATTCCAATATCTCAGATTTCGGTCCAATTTGAAATTGACCCAAAGCCGCGCCGCATGGTGAGGAAGAATTTGAAGTTGACCCAAAGCTGCGCGCCGTGTGAAGAGAGTTGAATTGCGATCTTGCAACAGTAGAAAACAATGGACGGCGGTGCCGACTGTGTTGGCAAAAGATACACTGGAATTGGTTTGCCAGAGGGCAATTGTGGCTCTAGGCAATCACATTTCTCGACTTGGTAATCTTCTTGAGCCCAATCCTTCCCCTCATCTCCTCAAACTTTGCCTTGTCGAGGGACTTAGTCTTGATGCTTCTTACCTCAATACACTCCCTGATGAAATGGTACTTGGTCAGGGTTCTTGGCAAGAGCAAGTGCTATGTCAGCTCTTAGCTCTTCCACCTCCACTCTTCTTCCCAGCAACTCTGCTTGTAATCTAGACAACCACAATGCTCAAGTTGCAGTAGTAGTCATGGCCACATACCCTACTTCACAGCTTGACAATGCAACCACCCTTTGCTTGATGGACTGCCAGTTGTACTCTTGCTTGAGTCGATGTCCCAGCCCAAATCATAGTCACAGTACCTGTTTCCCAAACATGGATCAATTAGGTAGAATCCCAGAGCTGATTGACCAATGGGGCCGCTTGGATTGAAAGCTTGGCATGCCTTGGTTGCAGCTCGGTTGAGCAAGTGCACGGCGGTGACCACGGCCTCGCCCTAGATGCGCGCCGGCAGACTCCTCTACCCCATCAACGCCCGGGCCATGGTGACCACGGTCTGGTTCCGCCGCTCCACGACGCCATTCTGCTACGGCGAGTGAGGGGCGCTGTAGTGGCGCTGGTTGCCCTCCTCCACGCAGTAGGCGGTGAACTCGCCGACAGTGAACTCCTGCCAGTTGTCCATGCGCAAGGTGCGCAGCTTCTTGCCGCTCCGCTTCTCCGCCCGCGCCTGCAGGAGCTTGATGGTGTCCGCGGCCATGTCTTTCCTCGTCGAGCGCCACCCACATGTACTGCGTGGCATCATCGACCGCCAGCGAAGTAGCGCCGCCCACGGAGTCGCCGGCGTGATTGGCTCGCAATGATTGTCATGGACGAGCTCCAGCGGGTCGCGTTACGAGGCCTTTGGAACGGAGCTCGGCGATGCTTGGTTATGATGCACGTGTCGCAGAGTTGCCCGACGTGCTTGATTGTCGACAGCCCACACGCCATATCTTCCTTGGACAGCCAGTGCAGCGCGTCGAAGTGGAGGTGGCCGTAGCGCTCATGCCAGTGCCATGCCTCGTCATCCTTGCGCGCGGCGAGGCAAAGCGGCTTGGCGGTGCCGATGTGGAGGATGTAGAGTCGGCCTTCGCTCCATCGAACTTGACAAGGAGCCGCGCACGCCGGGTCCCAAATCCTCAACGGGCCATGCTTGATCTCCACCCTCGAGCCTCCCTCGTCGAGCTGCTCTCATGATCGAGATACGCAGCGCCGGGATGTAGTACACCCCGTGGAGCACCATGTGCTCCCGTTCTTGGCCTCGAAGATGATAGACCCGATGCCATGAATCTCCACCTTGGACTCGTCGCCAAACCTTTCCCAGTCCTGTGGTGAGTGGCGCCGGTGTCCAGATACCAACCATCGATCTTGTCGGCGGTGGCGGGCTCGATGTGGAGGAAAGCCGTCGCCTTGGGCTCGCGGATGTCCAGCGGCACTGATTTGGCGTAGGAGGAAGCTTGAGCCTCCCCTGCTGCATCCATCTCCACGAATCCGCACGCTAGGAACAGCGCATGGTCATCCTCTGTTTCCACCACGTGCGCCGCGCCACCACGCTCATGATCACGGCGAGGATGGGGGCAATCACATCTATGGAGTTCGCTGCCTACTGCGCCACCACACTGCACCGTACACACGTAGCAGAATGACATGGTGCAGAGGCGCAACCAAACTATGGTCGGCATGGCAAGGTCGATGATGAAGGCCAAAAAGATGTAGGTGGAGTTCTAGGGAGAAGCAGTGACCACGACGGAGTTCATCCTCAACCACACGCTCACCAAGGCCCTGAAGGGCAAGACGCCATTCGAGGGTTGGCGTGGACGCAAGCCAAATGTCTCCTTCCTAAGGACATTTGGCTGCATTGGTCATGTTAAGAACATGAAGCCCCACCTCGGCAAGCTGGAAGATAGAAGCACACCCATGGTGTTGTTAGGCCACGAGGACGGCAGCAAGGCCTATCGGCTCTATGATCCCAAAAGAGGCAAGATGTGATGTTCGATGAGATGGTAGTAGCTTAGGACCTTCCCTCAGGCTTGGGGGAAGCTATGGCACATTTGCCATCGAGTAGCTGGTGATCCAATGAGGCGATACTGAGAGCAGTATTCACCAGCAACGGCGCGTTCATCTCCACCAAACTCCCCTGCTGCAGCAAGATAGGGGGATACCTCCAGCGACGCAGGTTGAGTTCGCCTCTCCAAGAAACATCTCTGAATTCACGAACATGTTCCATGACAGCGAGGAGGTCCAATTCCTCAGGTGGACGTCGTCGTCGAAGAACTAGATGTACCTGGATTGGCCAACCACCTACGTGATGATGCGTGATGATGCTGAGTAGTTGCTCATGAGCGCAGAGCAATCAACGTCGTTCGCGGTGGCGGAAGGCGGGCTATGTTGGAGGAGATGCGGTCCATTGAGGACAATAGCAAATGGGAGCTTGTCGATCCGCCGATAGGATGCCGGCCGATTGGCCTCAAGGGGGTCTACAAGGTGAAGCAGGATGAGCACGGTGCCATTGTCAAGTACAATGCCCGACTTGTTGCCTATGGCTCTGTGCAGCGTGAGGGCATCGACTTCAAGGAAATCTTTGCTCCAGTGGCGCAAATGGAGTCCGTTCGCTTGTTGTTGGCCATGGTAGCAGCGAAGGACATCACCTGGACGTCAAATCAACCTTCCTCAACGCCGAGCTGACGGAGACAGTCTTCGTCAAGCAAGCTCTAGGCTTCGCCGTGAAGGGAGAGGAGCACAAGGTGCTGTCTGTATGGGCTGAGGCAGGCACCACATGCGTGGGATGCCAAGCTCGATGCCACGCTGAGCGCGCACTTGGGTTCGCGCGCTGCAAAATAGCACGCGCTCTACACACGGCGACAGGGAATGAGGAGCGCGCGCGGAGGACATTGACGACTTCAAACGCGAGATGGCTGCTCGTTTCAAGAGGAGTGACAGTGGTTAATCCCTATCACTAGCACTTGTATATTACTTTCTGCAATTACTTTATGCAAAGTAGGGTTGCCTTGGCACTCAAGTTGATCATGAGTTTGCCTTGGCTTCCAAGTCAAATGGAGCATCTTGCTTTATGTAAGAATATGCTTAGGAGTAGTTGAGGCAAGGGGCTCTGCCCCTATATAAGCAGCAGCCACCCCCTCATTGTAACCAAGACATTTTCAATTCAATCCAAGCGGCCCATTGGTCAACCTGACCTCTGGGTGTTTACCAGATCATGTTTGGGCAACAATTGGTATCAAGAGCCTAGGGTTCTAGCTTGTCTTTCCAGCCGCTACCGCCGCCGTCACCACCATGTCCACTTCAGTCGAGAGAGCGTGCCGTCTTTGCGCAAGGGCTGCGAGGATGGCTTCAGTGGGGGAGAAGGGGAGTGCGTCCGTGGGCTTAGGGAGTCCGGAGGAGCGCTCGCCGCGCGGGAGGTCGTGGGTCGCGCTAGAAGCTACAGCGCCGCAGGTGCCACCGCCGCGCTCCAGCCGCCGGAGGTGAAGGCGGAGGAGGATGACAAAGGCGAGTGGGCCGGGAGGATCGAGCCCGGGCGTCGCTGCCGCGTCTCGGTGTCCCTAGAGCGCCGTCGCGCGCCGCAGGCGTTCTCGGTGGTGCGGGTGTCTGCCGATCCGGGCCGGTCGGCCCGGCTCACCGCGCCAACTACCACGAGTGGAGCCTTCTCGATGAAGGTGAAGCTCAAGCGCGCGGTCTCGGGAGGCCGTGCACTACGGCGACATCTCTTACGAGGAGGATCGGCGGGCCCCGGAGGCGCTCGCGCGGCCGTCTTGCCGGAGTTGGGTGCCGCGATCGCCGGAAAGACGACGGTAAGCTCACCGGAGGCGTCGCCACGCCGGCGTGTCGGAGGTGGCGCGTCCAGTGCACCTACGCTACTGGCGTCTCAGCGGCGTGTGGGAAGGTCTCACCTTCAAGCCGGAAGCAAGTCGAGGACTTTGCGGCGGCTCACCAACCTCATGGAGCGAGATGGCACTCAACGGCGACACCGACCTCAACGAGGGCGGCGCCGTGGAGAAGTTTCTCCTGGTGCATGCCCAAGAAGTATGAGCAGCCGGTGCTCTCCATCGAGACGTTGCTCGACTTCCGCGAGCTCACCATCGAGGATGTCACCGCGCGCACTTAAAGTCGGGTCTAGGATCGGGAGAAGGTGCCGAGGCGGCGGCGAACGCCGGCAAGCTTTTCGTACACCGCCGAGCGGTGGCGGGCCTTCAACAAGGAGGAGGCAGCCGAGGGCGTCGGATGGTGGCCGCAATCGCCGTCCCCGCGGTGGAAAGAAGAACAAGGGGAAGGGCGGCGATCAAGGTGGAGGCGGGGACAAGGCTGAGGCGGCCGGCGGGCCGCCGCCACCGGGTGCGGGATTTCCCCGGCCTCTCCGCGATCGGGAGCGTGGCGGCGCTTGGCGCACGTGGCGCAAGGGCGACCACGCCCTGTTCCTAGCGTGCGGGTTCGTCGAGATGGATGCGGCGGAGGGTGGCGGGGGCTCAAGCCTCCTCCTTCTACGCCAAATCGGTGTCGCGGGACATCGGCCGAGCCCAAGGCGACGGCTTACCTCCATACCAAGCCCTGCGACCACCGAGAAGACGGACGGATGGTACCTGACACCTACAAGCAACTCATCGCATGACCGGCGGCGCGACTCTTCACCGACCCGGACATGAAGGCCGGAGGGACGGTGAGGTTCGGCGACGAGTCAAAGGGTGGGACGAAGAACAAGGGGAAGGGCGGCGATCAAGGTAGAGGTGGGGACAAGGTCGAGGCGACCGGCGGTCGCCGACCCGCGGGCACGGGATTGCCCCGGCCTCGCCGCGATCGGGAGCGTGGCGGCGCGGCCCACGTGGGTCGAAGCGGAGGGCGACCGCGCCCGTTCCTAGCGTGCGGGTTTGTCGAGATGGACGCGGCGGAGGGTGGCGGGGCTCAAGCCTCCTCCTACGCCAAATCGGTGCCGCGGGACATCGGTGAGCCCAAGGCGACGGCTTACCTCCATACCAAGCTGCGGCCGCCGAGAAGGCGGACGGATGGTACCCGGACACCGGCGCAACTCATCACATGACCGGCGGCGCGAGCTCTGCACCGACCTGGACATGACGGCCAGAGGGACGGTGAGGTTCGGCGACGAGTCAAAGGTGGAGATCCATGGCGTCGGGTTCATCATCTTCGAGGCCAAGAGCGGTGAGCACAGGGTGCTCCACGGGGTGTATTACATCCCGGCGCTCGGGAACTCGATCATGAGTCTAGGGCAGCTCGATGAAGGAGGATCACGGGTGGAGATCAAGGACGGTCTGCTGCGGATTTGGGACCGGGTTGGGCGGCTCCTCATCGAGGTCCGGCGGAGCGCCAATCGGCTCTACATCCTGCACATGGACACCGCCAAGCCGCTCTCTCGGCGCGCACAAGGACAATGAGGCAATGGCCACCTGCACTTTGATGCGCTGCAGAGGCTGTCCAAGGAGGACATGGCGCGTAGGCTGCCGGCGATCAAGCACATCGGGCAGTTTTGTGACACGTGTTCACCAAGCATCGGCGCGCGTCGTTCCCGTCGGAGGCCAAGTACCGCGCGGGATCCACTGGAGCCGGTCCACGGGGATCTCTGTGGGCCGATCACACCGTCGACTTCGGCGGCGGCGCTACTTCCTGGCCGGGTCGACGATGCCACGCGGTACATGTGGTGGCGCTCCTGACGACAAAGGACACGGCCGCGGACGCCATCAAGACTCTCCAGGCGTGGACAGAAGCGCAGAGTGGCAAGAAGTTGCGCACGCCTAGCGCACGGACAACGAGCGGGAGTTCACCGTCGGCGAGTTCACCGTCTGCTGCGCGGAGGGGGGGATCGGCGCCACTCTGGCGCCCGCACTCGCCGATGAGAAACAGCGTTGTGGAACACCGGAACTAGACCGTGGTCGCCATGGCCCGGCGCCGCGGAGGCGAGGGAGTCTGCCGACGCTTCCTAGGGCGAGGCCGTGGTCACCGCCGTCCATTTCTTTGAACCGTGCTCCGACCAAGGCGCCGCAGGCATGACGTCGTATGAGGCGTGGCACGGCAAGGCACCGCCGGTGTGTGCACTCGCGCACGTTTCGGTTGCGTGGCCTTCGTCGAGGACTTGTCGCATGGCGAAGATGGTGGACGACCGCTGTACCGGTGGCCGGGATCTTCATCGGGTGCACGCGGACGGCGCCAAGGCCTACCGCATTCTCGACCCGTCCACCCATCGCGTCGCGTCTCGCGGGACGTCGTCTTCGACGAGAGCCGCGGTAGGGGCCGGGGGAAGGAGGTGAGCAAGCGGTGGCGGACGAAGAGTTCGTCATCGAACAGCTGGTGGACATCGGTTTGGGGGGAGCGCGAACGCCGTCACCAAGCTGTGCTACGACTGCGGTTGTGCCACCTCCACCATCCCCTGCTCCGGCTCCGGGGGAGCAGAGCAGCATCGCGGCAGGGGAGGATTCGAGCCCCCTGTCCCGTGCGTCCCCAACTACGCCGGCAATGGCGGCTCCCTCATCAACGCCCTCGATTGAGCTGGCCATGCCGCTGGAGAACGACGAGGAGTGGCTGGACGCGTTCTACGACGATGAACCCCTCCGCTACCGCATGGTGACGAACATCATCGGGGATGCGTCGCCACCAGGCAGAGCGGCGGTTTGCTCAGCTCCACCTCACGCACGCCGGGGAGCCGGTCAACCACTCGGAGGCCAAGGGCCACCCAGAGTGGGAGGCAGCGATGAAGTAGGAGCTCCAGGCGGTTGAGAAGAACAGGACACAGGGAGCTCGTGGATCTCCCCCGGCGGCCACCGCCCAAGGGCCACCCAAAGTGGGAGCGGCGATGAAGCGGGGAGCTCCAGGGCGGTTGAGAAGAACCGGACCTGGGAGCTCATGGATCTCCCCGACGGCCACCACCCAATCTCGCTGAAGTGGGTCTTCAAGCTCAAGAAGGACGAGAAGGGGGTGGTCACCAAGCACAAGGCGAGCTGGCGCGGGGATTCCTACAGCAGGAAGGAGTCAACTACGGAGACGCGTTCGCGCCGGTGGCGAGGATGGAGTCCATGCGGATGCTCCTCGCACTGGCGGCGCAAGAAGGGTGGAAGGTCCACCACATGGACGTCAAGTCCGCCTTCCTCAACCGCCTGAAGAAGGCACTGTACGGGCTGCGGCAGGCGCCGCGCTCCTGGAACGAGAAGTTGGACGCCACGCTGAAGCAGAGCGCTCATGAGGCCGCAGTGTACCGGCGAGGCAGCGGGAAGACTCTGCTGCAGTCAGCGTCTACGTCGATGACCTGATCATCACCGGCGCCGATTGGAGGGAGGTGGAGAGCTTCAAGGCCGCTATGAAGTATCGCTTCGAGATGAGCGACCTCGGCCTGCTCTGTTACTACCTCGGCGTCGAGGTCCGCCAGGATGCCAAGGGCATCACACTGTGCCAGGCCAACTACGCGCGGCGGGTTCTCGAGCTGGGGGACATGGTGGACTGCAATCCAGCAGCCACCCCAATGGAGGAGAAGATCAAGCTCAGCAAGGAGAGCACGGCGGAGGAGGTGTGCGGTACCTTGTGCACACCCGGCCAGACTTGGCGTTCGCCGTCGGCTACCTAAGCCGGTTCATGGAGCGGCCCACGGCGGAGCACGGTACGTGGTTGGGATGTTGGACTTTGGGCTCCACTACAAGAGAGCGCCGGATTCCGCCCGCTTCATTGGCTACTGTGACAGTGACCTCGCCGGAGACGTGGACACAAGCCGAAGCACCAGTGGAACCATGTTTTTTCTGGGAGGTTGCTTGATCAGCTGGCAATCCATCAAGCAAAAGACGGTGGCACTGTCAAGCTGCGAGGCAAAGTATGTCGCCGCCACCACTGCATCCAAGCAAGCTTTGTGGTTGTCCAGGCTGCTCGGGGAGCTACTGGGCAGAGGTGTGGAGGTTCTGGAGCTGCGAGTGGACAGCAAGTCTATTGTGGCATTGGCCAAGAACCCAGTCTTCCATGACAGGAGCAAGCACATCAGGACCAAGCTCCACTTCATCAGGGAATGTCTGGAAGATGGGCTCAAGCCTATATATCCCCAGCAGCAGCCCCCTCACCCCAAGATCAAAATTCAAAAGATTGTAATCCCTATCAAGACATTGCATTTCAATTCAATCCATGAGTTTGCCTTGGCCCATTGGTCAAATATGCTGGGCTTGAGCAAGGTGTTTACTAGATCATGTTTGGGTAACAAGGAGCGATCTTGGCACACTCTCCTACTACCTTGGCACTGAGGTGAGGCAGAGGAACGGGCACATCTCCTTAGGCCAGCAGGCCTACGTAGAGAAGTTGCTAGAGCACAGTGGCGTGGCTAATTGCAAGCCGTGCGTGACTCCCATGGAGGAGCGACCAAAGCTAAGCAAGCACAACACCGCTACGAAGGTGGACTTGACGCGCTAACAGAGCATCGGCGGCGGGCTGCGCTACCTCACACATACCCAGCCGGACATTGCGTTCGCGGTTGGGTACGTCAGCCGTTTCATGGAGGACCCGTGTGAAGACCACTAGATAGTAGTGAAGAGGCTGCTACGCTACGTCAAGGGGTCGCTTGATCAAGCGATCATATTCCCCAAGCGAGGTGGCAAAGGTGGGCTGAGGCTCACGACATTGTCCACATGTGAGGCGGAGTATGTCGCAGCAGCCACGGCGAGGAAGCTCATGCATGAGCCCTGATTGGAGAATCAGCCCACCATCGCCCTTGCAAAGAATCCAGTCCTCCACTCCGAGGATAGATTTTTCTGGAGTTTGTCGAAACCAAATGACAGCTCGCAGACAACCTCACCAAGCCACTCGGCCGTCTTCAGTCATGGAGCTAAGGACCAAGATTGGAATGGTGGAAATCAAGATAGAGCAACAAGATTAAGGGAAGAATTGTCGAATAATTTGTTGCTAGTCTTATAGAAGTCTCCAACTGCAGACAAGTCTTTAGGTCAAGGCTGCAGCTTGGTGACCAAGAATGTGAAACTGTAGAGCAGCCAAGCTGTAATGGGAAGACTTGACTAGGAGTAGTGGGGACATGTCCATTGGCTAACAAGTATTGTAGGCTTATCCTGCAGCCAGGACAGTAGATTTTGACTGCACTATAGCAACACACCTTCTCTGGTTGCAGTTCATACACAAACTGAACCTACCCCACTTGTGTATTTAAGAGCACCCCTGGTAATGTAATTTTAAGTTCAGTTGCCACAACCAAAGAGCACCCCTTGGCCAACCCCTTCCTCTACCTCTAGCCATAGTGAGGGTGTGTACAGGTAAGCTTGCAGGCCAACAAGGGACCAACATTTTTAACAAATGGGCTACTCGAGAACTTTATGGTAGCCTAAAGAGATAATGGATGAAGAAGTAGCTGAGAGGAAGGCCACTGATATACCTGACGAACTGGATTTGCAACACGGTTGTGGAGGAAAAGGTAGTGTATCGTTGGGTAGCCATAGAGAGCCAGCAGGCAACAACTAACAGAGTGCATATTTTGAAGCGTGTCACTTGCATCTATAGATATAGGCTCTGCATTCCAGGGCGTAAGTTTATGCTTAGTAATATATTTTACCAACTTAGCAAACAGACCTTAATAAAAAATAAAAAGCAAATCAACTTGTGAAGCATATTCATCGAATTATACTAATCAATTTTTCAGAAATGTATTGTTCTATCAACCTGATTAACTCCATAAATCATGGAATGACGATCATTTAGAAAGTAAGTTTACCTTTTCTCTGGTTTGACCTTAGTGACGACCTGCAGCACAGAGAAAAACCTCAAAATTAAAATTGCATATCTCAGTAAGGACCTGCAACAGGAAAAGTGCAACATCATGTGGGAGCATATCGTGTGCAATTGTGATTCGTGTGCAACGTTTGCCACTTCCAACCACAATAGTTTGAGAGGTGGGAAACTTTAACACTTAAACCCCCCCACCATTACTTTTGCTAACAAAAAAAGACCACTAATCCTGCACTGGTGGCGGCTTCTGGATCCATGGCAAGTTGGTGACGGCGTCCTCTAGGTGCGGCCCCTGATCGGCGGCTCCAGTTGCGGGGACGACGTCCGAGCAGTCCCGTTGCGGCTCCAAGGGTGGCTCCAGGGGCGGCGATCCTGCCGGGCGATCTGGCGGCGCTCGTTCCTGGAACGATCGGTCCTGGCGGCGGCGTTCTTTTTTTTTTTGGAAACGCCGTGCGTAGCTGTGGAGACGGCGCGGCAAACGAAAAAATCATCATCCTAGGATTAGTGGTCTTTTTTGTTAGCAAAAGTAATGGTGGGGGTTTAAGTCTTAAAGTTTCCCACCTCTCAAACTAGCCTCAGATCAAGATCTAGTGATTGTGGTTGGAAGTTGCAAACGTTGCACACGAATCACAATTGCACACGATACGCTCCCAATATTAAAGGGATTAAACTGGATGGACAAGATGCCAAAAGGAATTAGGAGCGGTCTAACCTTTTCGTAGGCAATATCACAAGCACATGGTGTGCTATGCCACCTGATCTGCCTGAAAGATTAAAGTCACCTTTACTGAGCTCTGCACTTGGCATATGCCAAATAATTGCTCAAATGGTTGCTTAGCCCAAAGGGATCTAGCACTTGGGCTCATGTTCGACTGTGCTGAGAAGATATCACTCTGGAGCTTAGCAGGTGACAGCTCGTCAAATGCTAATGCAGTAGCAGGCCTGGCTGTTGAGTTTGCGTATTGAGATCTTTCTGATGCCAGCCTGCTAAGGTGTGACTGGGATCCAATGGCACCACCCAACTTTGCTTCATTCAACAGTGCAGCTCTACTTGCAGCGATTATTCCAGGCATATCAGGTGAGCTGTGGTACTTTTTTGAGTAAGCAGGCGAACCAGCATTTTCACTCCCATCAACAGTGGAAGGGTCATAATACGATCTTTCAGGCATCATTGAGCCTACGCGGGATGTTGCAGGAATCTGTGAAGGAGTAGCACCAAGTGAAGCAAGCAGATTATGATTACGAGCATTCATCATGGAATCAACATAGGTTGGCACAGCAGACACAGATGATTTTGGAAGCCGCTGTGGGTCCAGTGGCATGCTAGAGTAAGGGTTTCAGCTGGCATTCATCTGTTTCAAGTAAGATGTGAGTTGGTACCCATGAATTGTTGCAGGTTGGTAGAACTGATTGTTATCTGAATAAGATGGTGCACTAAAATTTGAGTTTAATCTAGCACTTTGCTCAAGTAGGCTGTTGCTTGAGCCGTGCAGCTGTGTGTTTGGTAGCTGCATACCCTGAGACCAGGTTGACAATCCCATGTTCGGTCCCCTTTGAAGCCCATATGCAAGTTCCAAGTTTGATGTCTCATTCTTAGGGGACATTAGGTCCACTGAGCTTGACAAAAAAGCTGTCCCCCGCATTGAGTCTCTCACAAGTGGGCTCTTGGGTATTTCAACAGCTTGCTTATCCGCTCTTACAGCTGTGCTAGGTGTTCTAAGGTCTATCCCAAGCAAGATACCAAACTTTTTTGTGCTAGCTTCTTGAGTGAGCTTACCATGGTAATCAAATAGATGCCCCCAGAACTCATCAAGAGTAGCAGCTAGCTGCCTCCTTGCTGCACAGCCCAAACCGGATAACCTCGAGAGACACAATTGACTTCTCAGACTCCAAAGCATGCATATCTTCCTTATCCTTGCCTGAGAAAACATCTGTTTCTACTAAAGCATCTCTTTCAGTCGTGATCCTTGATACCACACTTTCTACCGTGCTTTCCTCTATCACAGTAGAAGTAGGAACCTTCTCCAAAGGCTCCGACCAGTTGACTGCAACAACTGATTTTGACTCCTCACGAGTAAATGACGGGGAGGCGCGGGTTTCAGGAGTAGTTGATGCATAAGCAGTAGACTGTTGAGAGTCATGATCAGATTCTACGGTAGTGTCAGAAGTATCAATATAGTCCATGTCCAGTTCTGGATGGCTGTCAGGCACATCCTTGGGAGAAGGGCCAACATCTGATCTCTGATCTTCCTCATATGTAACATTGTCCACCTTAACATCTTCCCTTTCTTGAGGAGTATTCAAGAGTTCTCTCTGAGAATGCACAGACCATTCTTGGGATTCAGCTTCATGACTTCCAGATCTCAATGGCATAACAGCCAGGTACAGTGAAAAAGCCACAGATACACATGCAACTAAAAGGAAAAACATATAAGGGAGCACCACAGGGCTCTTCCTGTATATCCTTTCAGATTGTTCACCCAGCCACTGTCACCAAATAGCATTTCTGCCACAAATATGACATTCGAAAAATAGCATAAGGAGAAATGCAAGAAAAACCAGTATCTCCAGATGCAAAGACACTCTATGGGCTCCACTCTATTATTGATCTTGATGAGGCAACACGAAAAAAGTGGGATGACTAAAGATGGAAGGAGCATGGCCTGGATAATCTGGCATATAATTAATAATTGGTATATCCCTTCAGCTCCTGCAACTTTAAGCCCAGTACAGAGTAGGAACTATGGCAAAAACCTTCAGTAGGAGATGATGTCCAGAAAGAGGAAGGTTTATACCAAATAAATGCTGTGAAATCACTTGGCTACCGATAGCAGATGTTAGTGAGATGATGTTGCTGGAGAAGAGAAGAACCACTATAGTTGGTGCCAGAGGGTTTACAAATATCTGCAAAGTACTCAAAGTTCAGTTTTCTATAGCGGAATAGGATTGCTTCCCAAATAAAATTTTCAGAAGATACTTAGCAAAAGCAGAGTGAACAAGTAGGAAGCTTAGGTTCTTACCTGATTCATTAACTCTACGACATCTTGGAAGGTAATGAGAAGAGTATTAGTAGATTCCTCTGCTGCAGAGTTCATTAGAACATAGTTCACTATAAAGATTCCAGTAAAATGAACAATATTGAAAAAAAGATGGTCGTGAAATAAGGCGCCAAGTCCAACTGCAGATGATTTTTTCTGACCCTGCAAATACAATGTTCCTTGATTAAGAATGCACAGAAGCTGAAGACAATATAGTAAAAACAAACTACCGCAAGTGTGCAAACTGTCACTGCTTCATTTTTTGCACATGTCAATATTATCCACTGAGCATGACATGAAAACTTAGAAATGGTACAACTTTGATGTTTTGTAATACGCTACAAACCCAAACATAAGATGCAAAATTTCATGACCTAACAAAATTCCAAAAGCTGAGCACAATGTGTGCAGATGAACAAATTGTGGACCCTATAGTGAAAAACTTAGGAAGTTATGCAAACAATCGAAACATGATTAATTACATCTTGTTTTATTTCGATGCAGTGCACCGACAATTCATCAAATTAATAAAGGAAATAAATATAGTTTACAAGTTGTGCACACATTATTCAGCTGGCGTGAGCAGAAGTTCAATATAATGATGATCATGTTGCTGCTCTTAGGAGTTAAAACTCCTATAGACAACAAGCCAAAATTGAAATACATGTAAATGTATGGTTTGAACTATTTCTGGCAAGCCACTGTTCACTAAATTTTAAGTCCAAGTGCACTAATCAAACAATTTACCTGGACAACTGATGAATGAATGTAGAAGTTGTGTGCCATTTACTGATCTTGGGGAATATTACATTCATTGTGAGAGGAATTTGTGGCTGGCTAACCAATAAGCCAAGCACATAACCAAGAAGTGCAAATCCTGCTATGCAGGCATTTATTGTCCCTTCCATCTTCTTTCCCTGGAGCAGACATAAAGGGTAAGTAACTAGCAAACATGAAGTCACATTAGTGTATCAGTGTTTGTGCAATTATCCTTATTGAAGCAGTAATCTTACCAGGTGGGATATAGCATATGGTAGCAGATTAGGCACCACAGTTGCAAAGCATATCCCTGTGATGAGATCATCATATTCAAACAGGAGGTTGAATCCGAGTGCTATGCCAAAAATCTGAAAATTCCAGATATTGCCATCAGAATCTAAGGATTAAACATCAAAAGATATGAGAGACATCCAAGGAAGTGTGAAAATACCATAGTCAGCTCTGATGTTAACAAGGACAATCCAGCTTGAACACCCAGGAAAACACATGTTGGCTGGTTGTACTCTTGATGGCATATCTTTGTTCCATGTGAAGGCATGAAAAAAGTTAGCAACTTCAAAGGAATATCATGAACAAGTAAGATGCGAAAAAGATATATTTTCCTCCAAAAAGAAGCCCTTCTACATCCAGTAGTATTATAATTGAACTATAGATAGATGGAAAAGAATTATTTTATTATAATTGAACTACAGATAGATGGAAAAGCATTATTTAACAAGGAAAGTAAATTGATGCATTTTGTTTATCAACAACTTGCATAAATGGAATATTTCGTATGTACTTTCCCTACTCCCTAGTCTTCTCAGTCCCTTCAGGTGCAACTCAATATCAACCACCATATAGTGTTGTGAAATGAAAACAGACATTTACTGAACAAAATCTCAGAAGAAGGCCAGCAAAACCAATGAACAACATCGGTAAACCGATACCTCTGCAAGATTCTTCCCTGTGACAGTGCCAATGCAAGCAGCAAGGTACTGGCATACAATAGCAGTGAAGTTGAAAAGGAGAGCCAGCAACACCAGGTCGAATCCAAAACGAGAACCAGCTTCAACTGCTGCCACCCACTTCCCGAGATCAATGTACCCCATTGAAATCAGGAGTGCTGGTCCAAGGGCGTGTAAAAACTTAGGCATACCACCCCTTGACTCCATAAATCCCATGCTCTGTTGAACATCCGTGGCATCCATGGTACGGAGAAAAAAAGAGAGAGAATGCCTTCCTGTGCAGCCGCAGATCAGTAGGAAACCGTACCAGTAAATAGAGAAGCAAACAATAGCCAAACTATAGTCTCTCAAACAATCCTGCTATTATTCATACAACATCTGATCAAACCCCCCAAAGCCTGACACCACTGATCCAATCATCTGCATAGGAACAATCCAAAGCAGCTTCATGGCAAGTGAACAGCCATGGTTCTTGACAAGGGCCGTGCCAGATATGGATAGTAGTTCTCAGTTTCCTTCTCCAGACAAAGGCAGTGTACTAGGCAGTTTATGCACCACAAGGAGGTTTTCCCAGGAAGAAAACGGTACAAAAAGGTTGGAATTTTACCAAGAGGTCAGTAGATCTTTGTGTTCCAAGGAAGCAGTAAAACCTAGAGAAGCCAAATCAAGCACATATCATCACCAGCCAGTAGGTCCTGCCAAAACAAATAAAAAGAGCTCAACATAGAGATCAAGCGAAGGAAAGTACAGCAGCAAAAAACTGAAAATAATTTAAGCCTGCAAGAACGCAACTAAGAACATTACAGCCAGAAATGTGTTGACGTGATGGAACGGAAGAAGGCACGGGCTTGGGTGAGAGGAACGGCGTGGGGAGGAGATAAGGCTGTGCCGGGTTGCAGCCTCTCATGCCGCCGTGCCGGAGGAGCGGGTATGCTCCGCGTCGGTATGCATGGGTCCTCACCTGGGTGCTGCTTTATATTTTCTAATATAGGAAATAGACGCTGCTCATATACATAAAGAGCATTAGAATTTACATAAACAGCTACTGAAAGGGAGTAAAGAATTACCTTGGTCCAGTAGTGGCTACACAAGAGGAACCTGGAAATCACCAGATCACATCTGGAAAAAAAAGAAGGTTGCACTGATATAGTTCAATTTCAAGGATGGCTTACTCCAAAGATTTCACAAATAAAATCCACTTTTGCTAGACAATAGAAATAGTTGGGAAAGCTGCAATTATCGGCAAGCTGCTAGCAATACAATGATTGTTTGGTAAGTCCATACCTTAGCAGGAATAGATTCTGCAACACCAACATATAATAGACCATATATACACGAAGAGTAAATATTTTCCTGATCTAAAATAGCAATGCTACTATGCTAGACAAATGTAGTGCTGCATGTCCAAAAGCATCACAAGTGATTTTGTTAGAGATCTGGCATAAAGTACAGATCTTTTCCTATCTGAATCAGCTGTGATACTAAAAGCATCACCAAATGGAATAGAAAATTCAGAAGGTTTTATTAATAACAAACAAAAGGGGAAAACGTTGCAATTAATTTATGAGCTAGAACGAAGGCAAAATGGAATAGGAAACATCACTAAATGATGGTTACCAAGCTTACCAGACAAAAAACCATGTGGGAATCACTCTAGCTTCCCTAATGCCTCGTCGCATTTTGGAGTTATTTAAATGGGAGCCAATGTTTCACGCTGTTAACTATCTATGCCCTGCAAAACAACTGTATTTAGCAAATCATATAGGGGAAAATCAATATTACAGCCAGCCTCATAAGTCACGAATGCAAATCATATTTCAAATCATGTCTGGATACTTTAAAACTGAAATGTTACACATCTAGGTGACCAGCGCCAGTAAAATAAAAAGAGCCAGCTCATGCTCAATTCAAAACGCACCTCATGTGAGTGACTTCTGCTTCAGATGAGCTGGTTTCTGGAAACAAGAGCCACACTGTTGGCACCTATTTTCCTCCTCATGAACAATCTTTTCCCCATTTGAGCTGTATATTTCTGATATATCCAGTTCATCCTGCAGATAAATTTTGGGGAAAAATTAGAGATGCTATTTATCTCTCTAAAACACAACAATACAAAAACAGACATCAAAAGATAAATGGTGCACCGTGAAATAGATGGCTCATAACTATGTAATCAAACAAGATATATATTGATTAATGCATCTATATGTCACAGAATGCTTGTACCTTATGATGTGCAACCATGTGAGCCTGAATTAGGCATCGTCTGATCAAATGCCAACAGAGTGCAGCGACAGGGGAGCCACCATACATGATGCTCCTCTAGCACAGGCAACTAACAAAAAAGAGAGCAGGCAACCGAAGAAGCTTGGAAGAGAATGGGATGAAGTGCCACAATGGAGACCAGATCCACCCTCCCATTCACTCAAAATAGGCACGACACATACATGCATATGCATGGGTCCTCACCTGGGTCAGTGCCACCGTCGCGGGCACGCCGTCACCGCGCTGCTGCGCCGGGGCCGGGGGCTCTCGCCACGGACAACGGCGGGGGGCACTCTCACCGGCTGCGCCCGAGGGTGCGCTGGCCCGCACCCACGGACAGCGGCGGGGGGCGCCCTAGCCGGTGCGGCACCATAACCGCCCTCACCTTTTGCGGAGAGAGAGAGAGAGAGAGAGAGAGAGAGAACATCGGGAGAGAGAAAGCAGAGAGAAAGAGACGGTGGAGGAGAGGTAGATATTTTTCACCAAACCAATAAGACAGCGACAACAACATAGACCGTACAGATGCCAAAGAGGAGACTGGCCATCGTCCGATGTTCATCCAGCGTTGTAAAATAATTTTATTGCCGTGGCCACCGTGAGGCCGCGGCGTGGCCTCCCGTTCTACTTTTCTTAAATTCATGACACCTTTTGGGCTCTTCATCATCAGAAAAAATTCACTGGCTTTTTAATCACTTCATGGCTACGCAGAGTCAGGATGGACCTCTCATTGCAGGTGTTAGACACATCCTGAAGAGGATGCCTCTCTTTCAGGATGGACCTCTCTCTGGGGTTGTTAGACACATCGTGAAGTGCAGGCCTTTCTTTCAAGGTGGACCTCTCTTTCATGGTGGATCTGTTCTTTAAAGCAGTGCCTTTAGGAATGTTAGACACATGCTGAAGAGCCTTCCTCTCAGGTTTTGCTAATGATTTTAGCTAGAATTGGACTCCCTCCACTGTATGAAGTTGCTGCTCATCTCCTTTGCAGTGTTGGGACAAGAGGGCAAGGGAATCAAATATGAAGGTTATCTTGGCTAATGCCTAACTGAGATAATAATAAATGGGCCGTCAGATTTGAGGAATGATTCATCACATCTAATCTAGAGAAATATATACTCTCAATATTTGCAGTCAATACTCAATGGAATTACATGTATGAAAGTGAGCGAATTATATGTATGAAAGTTCCCAGTTCAAAAAAGTGGGGGTACGTACCTGCAGGTTCTTGGTATGTAGCTCCACTGTTATCTACAGATGTAAAGTTTGTAGAGTCCTTATGAAAATATTCCGTCTTGTCGATAGGACCTTTTGGTCCTACTATTTGGCCTGAACCAAAATCTAATTGTGACGCTTGCTGTTGAGATTTCATTGACTATGTTAATAAATTGAACTATCAATTCTCAAAAAATTAACAAGCTTGGTCCTCGATTCTTACCTTCTGATGAAATGCTATCCCTAAAGCTCCTTATGTGTAACCTCTGGCTTGTCCTTAGTCTCTTTCCTCTCACGAGCTGCATGCTTAAGCAACTTATCCTGACTAATCAAAGTGGCGTATCAACCTCAGTGGTGAGCTCATTGGCAGAAAGTGGTACCTCAGATTTGGAGTCGTCGCTGTGTGCATCGTCTTTGCCTTCCTTCTTGACTTGACCGACGCCATCTACATCTCCCATGTAGATGCATATACAGCCTCCGCCAAGTGCCACGACGCCATCATCCTCCTCCTTGACTTGGTTGGTGTCGTCCTCATCACCCAGGTATACTTTTGCTTGTTGATGTCCCCAGATGAGTGCATTGTCAATGCCAACACAAAGACAATAGAGGGTAAGTATACAGAATAAGAGGAACAAGAAGAGAACTCATTCAAATGACCAAAAGCCAAAGAAAAGTCAAAACAGGGTCATTTGAAATGAGCAAAACTTGGTCCCCAAGGACATGGCCAACGAGCCAAGCAAAGCACAATTAGCCCTCAAGAAGAGGCAGAAAAGGGCTCAACACAACTAGCAAAGCTCAAAGCACCAAAAAACCGCTAGAACCTCCAGAGAGGCAAAAGCTCAATGCAGCTCAAAGTGCAACTCCCCCTGAAAAGATGTAATATCTCAAATGAATGCATACACGTTGGATTTGTGTGTCACTCTCCCCCTTGTTGGCATATATACTTATCAAACTAAAGCCCAAAGACTGCAACTTCCCCTCAAAAAATGCTATGAAAGAAAAGGGATGCAAAATGCAGAAGCTTCAAGAGCATAGCAATCAGAGTGAAAAGATGCTCTAGGTAGTGCTCTGTATAAGTGCTAGCAAATGCTCAAACTGATCAACTGAAACGAAATATGAAGTTAAGCACTTTTGTTCAATTTTAAGCAATTTAAAATGAGGTTCACCACTAAAAGTAGCGCATAGCAGGTATAAGCAGGAAATCAACCTAGTGCTAACAAGTGTATGCAAGGTGAACTACCCCAAGCAGCGGCCACACATCATGTCAAAGACGAACCTAACACTTGTGTTCTCATTAAATTTTAATTTTATCGGAGTTCGCAGCTTATTAACACAAGAATTAGTCAAAAACATGTGTGTCCGAGAGGTTATCGATACTGTCAGGTTATCGATACTGTCAGCTTTAGTTCCCCGAGGTTATCAATACCATGCCATGCCAAGCCATAAGCTTAAGACAATGATTTAGGGCATCCACTACAAGGCTCAAGTTCATCCTAAGTGCAATAGGAAGCCGTCTCGATACCTTGACGTGGGACAGTAAAGACCCATCTCCGAGAGGTTATCAATACTATCAGCTTTAGTTCGCAACCATGCCAAGCCATAAGCTTAAGACAATGATTTAGGGCATCCACTACAAGGCTCAAGTTCATCCTAAGTGCAATAGGAAGCCGTCTCGATACCTTGACGTGGGACAGTATAGACCCATCTCGATCTTTTCTCGTCAGTTAACTTGGATTTCAAATTTTATCACAAGTTTATTAGGATTTGTCCAAGCAAGTGAATGGCTCAAAACATGAGACGTAGCAACCTAGCATATAAATGATAGCAACAGGGATCTCAACATATCCTATACATGCTATTTGCAATCTCAGTGGTGAATATTTTTCAAGTTTAACAATAATTAAGCATGTTCACATATTATAAAACAAGCTTAGCTCATAACATGTATCAAGTGATCAAAGAGAGCCTAAGCTGGAAGCACTATCTCACAGAACATACCATAGAGAGCATAATTTTATTCTAACAGCTATAATCATGAAGCTCAAATATGCTCTATCATACATGATGCTATGAAATGCAATATGATACAAAATCAAAAGCAAAGCTAAACTCCAAAGAAAATCAAAACCATGGTCAGAAGAAACAAATGGCATCTCTTGCCACCAAATCTGCTACCTCATCAATGTTGCTAACCCACAGCTACAACAACTATGCTTGAAATTTATTTAAGAAATTAGTGACATGATGCAATCAACAATATGAACCACATCTATTCCAAAATATTCCACATGATGCAAGCAGTACAATGCCGCAATTTTGTTAAAAAGGATATGTATACTTACCCTTAGCACATTTGCATGTATCCATCATCTACATTGTTGCCCAGCCTTCCCATTGCCAGAAGAACAGCTTGAAGTTTCGAATTTAGTCATCTCTACGATAGGTAACAATGGTCTTTGCAAATCGAGCACTTGTTGCACACCTCCAGCACACAAATTACCTGATGTGAAACCTGTTAAAATGTTAGAATGAGGCCAACCACCAACCAAATGTATTGCTTGCAGAGAAGCCCTCCAAGTAGAGGGGAAATTGTAGAAACAAAAAGGGCAATTGTCAGACTTTGACGCTTACGTTTGTCTTGCATGTCTCTATCCAACTTCTGCGAATCATTTCCAGTGAAGTGAGTGCCCTCCATCACCTCCTTAGCCCATTCATGACACCTTTTGGGCTCTTCATCGTCAGCAAAAATATTCAGTGGCTTCTTAATCACTTCATGGCTACGCAGAGCAGACTTCTCTTTCAGGATGGACCTCTCATTGCAGGTGTTAGACACATCCAGAAGAGGATGCCTCTCTTTCAGGATGGACCTCTCAAGACGCCCATAGACGTAGTTCAAGTATGTCATTTGGGTTGCCAAAAAGCTCAGAGTCTGCTGCATTTTCATCCCTGTTGATACGAGTAAGGAAGTTCTTCCATTCATCTGTTTACAGAAAGTAGACCTTCTATTAGAAATGTCAAATGACAATTTGGGGGAGACATGATTTCATACAAAGAAAAGCTAGTATGCTAGCTTAAAAGGAGCAGGAGATAGAAGGCTCCCCACTGTGTTCAAGAATAGAGACCAAATATAGCACAAAGTACAATGATATGTCTAAAATCTTAATGAAGTGCAACTATGTCAAAAACTTCAAATATACAGGTTTTTGTTGAGTACTCCTAGACAATAGATCCCAAAATTACAGATGAAATCCTAATATAGAATGGGTTCAAAAGCCTTAAGAGTGCATTGATAGCATGGCATATCATGATAATTAAAGATCACGTGAATAGAGTTCCAGGTTTATCACTAATATCTGCCACTGCATAGTCAGTTTGAGTAGTGTCATTGTTCCTTGGAAAGACCCTACGTGTTGACACTGCATAGGTAGTTTGAGTTGTGACAGTTAAAAGGAGCAACCACTAGTGTATGGCTCTTACAAGGATGCTCCAGTCAGGGGTAAGTGGTAACTTTCCAAGACCTAAAGGGTAACTTCATCCCTCAACATTCGGACTACATCTTGTCCTTAAGGTTAGTACCACTTTCAGTTCCAGACAGAAAGAACCCAAACAAACTGTTGTGTTTTGTCATTGTAGCACTGTAGAATAACCATATAGCAATTGCAATGCCCTGGGTTTATGGAACTTGCTTGATGGACACATACACAAGTAATTGCGGGGAGAAACATTTAACCATTTTAAAACAAATTTCAACTTCCTAGTTTGTTAGACATACATATCACCAGTGGCGAAGCTAGAGCAAACCAGAGGGTGGTGCATTTGCTTCATGGGTGCATAAACCTGTACTATGGGGGGTGCATATAAGGTGAAATTTTTATAAGAATCCATTGTTTTCATAAAATTTGGGTGGTGCATTTGTACCCATTAACATATATCTAGCTTCACCTCTGCATATCACAACAGGATAACAGATATAGCCAAAGGATCACAAGAAAAGGTTACTATAGAGAATCCAGGTATTCCTTTCAGCGTTCATGGAAATGCAAAGAAGTAAAGACCAGACCTGGGTAAATTTTCTGGAGATAAAACAGTGTAGTTATACCATCTTCATTTTTCTTATGTAGTTCAGCCATGCTGTAGAGAACAATCTCAGAGTAATATGGAGTAAACACGCTGCATAACAAAAAAAATGAAAACACAGAATGTAAGAAAATAGTATAACTGAACAGCTGAACCAGGAAAGAATTGCACAAAACAAATAATCAAATTTCAACCAAAACAGAAGTGACAAGTCCACAACTAAATGAACAAGGACTAAAGGCGACCCACCTAAAGGAGACCATTTCTGAAACAGGCCGTGCAAGAGGCATTTCCATGAACAGAGAGTTTGTAAAGAACTGAAGTCTCCGCCTGGCTTCTAAATTTTTAGGGACAGTTGCAGCTGATTCTTTAATTGTCAGAAGCGAATACAATCGCTTGATCAAGTCCTTCTGGATAGATTACAAAAGCATATATCAGACTGATTACTAAAGAAAAATGCAGACTGCCAAGAAAATAAAGTAAAGACACAACAATAAAATGTGCATCACCAATTTGGGGTCATTTGGCCACTTGAGTTTATTGAAGAGGCGACCTTCAGCCTTTGCTAAATTAATTTGATCCCATTCTTCAATGTGGCCACTAACATTTATAAACAAAGGGCTTTAGCAAAGCGAATTTATAAGGGCACAAAATCTGAGAGTATGATGGAAAGGCTACAGACAAAAGGCAGACCTCATATTAACAGAAAGCGCTTCATAATGAACAACATCATATAGGTCTTGAATAGCATTAACCAAACCTTTTTTCAGATCACTGGACTCTGTTGTACCTCGCTACAAAACAGTGTTTTCACAGTTAATACACAGACACACATACACACTTGAACCATCCAAAATAAAATGTTCAATTAGTGAAAACGCCAGTGTAATCTGACATATACAGCATACTTTACATCAGAAAGGAATTTTTTTCCCACTAACAGACTGGTAGGGGAAGGCCGAAACAGCTGTGGTTAGGGTCTAGGAGGTTTTGGCATAAATTTGACAGTATCATGGATTTTACTCTAGTATATTCTAGTGGAAAGGTAGAAAAGCAAATATAGTTTCTAAAGAGATTTAAAATCGTAAAGAAGGGAAGCCAAGTTTCAGATTTGACTCATGAATGCGGTGGTCCTGTAGCTAAAATTTGAGAATTGGCTCACCAATAAGGTGATTGCATAGTAAATAAGCCACGGAAATTCAAGTTAACCGCCCTAAAAATAAATACCAAAACATCATACATACCAATATTCCCAATACAGCAACAGGCTTGGCAATAACATTAGGCAACTTTTTGAAATGAAGATCACATTGGATGGTCCTATTTGAAATGCTGTCTTGGATACCACCATAAATCATTTCCACCCTAAAGTTTCCAAATAACAAAGCAACAGAAAAAAAATCTGTCAAATTTATGAGGTGAAACAAAACAATAGCAATAAAACAAAGTCTTTCAATCCCAAGCAAGTTGGAGCAGGCTAGAGATAAACCTAACAAGGTACACCAGCCAATATGATGTAGAAGAATAAAAAGGAGCATTAATAAGTACTCCCTCCATTCCAAATTATAAGTTGCTTTGACTTTTTTGGTACATCCATTTTGCTACGCATCTAGATAATATGTCTAGGTACATAGCAAAATGGATGAACCAAAAAAGTCAAAGCGACTTATAATTTGGAAGGAGGGAGTACAATAGTAACACTAATTACCAGAGGCGTCCTTCTTTCTCTAGTATAGGCGTCAGAACATGAAAAATGCTATGGAAGCAGCACTCTACAACAGCATATTGCATGTATTCATCCTTCGATATCCTTAGCCAAAGTTCTTCTTGTGAGTCTTTGCAGTCCTCTGCAATCTCTTTGGCCAAGAAAACCTACAAATTGGAAACAGGAGGTGCTGATTGAAGAAAAATAATGGAAACAAAACCTGTGGATCAATAAAGGGTTTTAAACAGTTAAAGTTGTTTTCGATTTTTTACCTTGCTAGCAAGCAAGAAAAGTGGCCACTGCACAATCGGAAGCACTCCAGAGTCATTTTTGGGCATCAAAAGCAATTCTAATTCACTGCAAATAGGATAACAGTCAAACTATATCGACATATGGCAGTCAAGAAAACTGTATCATAGAAATAGCATAGGAAGAAATACTTACAAATTGCTAATATAATCCTCTTCCCGTAAATTCCTCACAATTTCATTCCGGAAGGGGAGAATTAGATGCGTCAAACTGAGATAAATGGACGGAACATCTACCACGTAGCAACAGTGAATAAAAGCAAACAGATCCCCAAACGCCGCCTGCGGCCGGCAGCTCCTCGGAGGATTTGGGGGCGGCGAGAGAAGCATCCGCTCTGAGCTCTTGGAAATCGCAGGAAACGCCGCCGGAGCTGCGCTCGCCTCTGCTCGCCGAAGCGACTCCAACGTGGCCAGCGCCGGCGAGGACGAGGCGACGGAGGACAACGAGGCCGGGTTGGACGGCAGCACGGACAGCAGCAAAGAGCCGGGTGGCCTCGCTGGGGAGGGAAGGAGCTGCCGCGCGCCCCCCAGCGGCCTCCGGCTGCGCGCCCGCGGCGGAGCTCTCGTGAGTCGGAGGAGCTCGGCGCCGGCGCCCGAGTCCGGGACGCCATCCACTCGCACGAGTCCGTGACGCCATCCACGCGTCGGCCAGCGAGGGAGGCGTGGCGGCCGGCGCCGGTGTCGATTTGGAGGCCGACTTGGTGGGCGGCGCCTTGGCCGGAGCGGACGCCGCCGAGCGCTGCAGGAAGCTCAGGCCTCCTCTGCGGCGGACGGGGCGAGCCGGACGGTGTCCGGCGGCGGAGGCACGGGAAAGGAAAGGAAAGGAGAGGATAGGAAGAGGAAAGGAAACGGGTGCCTTCCTTTCCTGCGCCGATCTCTTTCCTATTCCTATGCTGTGCTTCACCGGTCGGATTTTGGAACGAGTTCCTCTGAATTCACGTCCCGTGACTGCCGAGTGAAGTCAGGCAGCATCCATCGTTGTCAGGAGATCCAAGGGCGAGCGGGCCACATCATGTATTGAAGCGTACTAACTGGGTCACAGACTCACAAGTCACGTATTGAACGGTAATAACTGAGATCAAATATATTTTTACATGGAAGATAATACAATTTACAATCCTAAAACATGGTTTAATAATAATCTTGAAAAATTATAGAAAAATATTTTAGCATTGAAAGATAATACAATTTTTTTTGCCTTTTCCCATTGGTCCAACCTGATCGCATTACTATTTAGCTTAATTTGTAGTGTTCTCTGCAAGAGCTTTGTGGGAGAAATGAAAGTTGTGTTCTATTTTCATGTGCTGGAGAAACCTTTAAAATGGATATGGGATCAAATATACAGAGACAACCATGTGCAGCAGCAGGCAGGTTTAGTGCAGCAAGATGTATATTGTATTAATACATACATGTCTGATCATTTTATAAGTTCTAGCAAAATGAAATTCTGTGTAACTATGTTTTCCTTCCTGTCACTTTTTTGTATCTAATGATGTATGTTTTTGTACCTCTCATTTTGTTCTAAAAATGCTTCATAAATGTAAACTTGTTTTTCACCATGTTTTTTTATGATGCCTGGCATCTCAAGTTGCTCAAAATGATATATGATGAACAACTTGGTTTAGGGTTGTTTCAGTGAACGTATCAAATTTTGTAATTTTATTGGATGTGGTAGCGAGCCATCTGGGCTTTGGGCGGTTGCGGAACGGACATGGGGACAAAAAAATGAATGCAAAAGAAATTTTCCAAAAAAAGGAAATTGTTATTTAGCGGTTTCAAATTCTTTGTGTAAATGGAGTGTACAGCCTATAGCGCTAACGTCTGCATGTGCAGGCGTTAGACGCGTCCCAAAAAAATATGAAACCTGTTTTAGTTTTTTTTTTAAAAAAAATGGAGCCTAGCTTCAAAGTGTTTGAATCTTGATGGACTCATTTTGTTGGTTATTTTCATGTACGAGGTCCCACATCTATTATAGTTAGTTGATATACCGATCATCTGAACTATACAGAAATGCCAGTGAACCGTTGTCAGGACCGTCATCAAGCTAGGTACCATAATATAAAGCATTTTAAAAAAAGTTTCATAATTTTGAGCTAAATTAGTTTTTCTACAGTTTTTTTAAGATTAAACCATGTTATAGGATTTTGAATTGCATTACCTTTCCTTGTAAAAATATATTTGATCTCAGTTATTACCCTTCACTTGCTTCAATATGTTAAGTGGCCCGCTCGCCCTTGGATCTCCCATCAACGGTGGAAAAAGCCTGACTTCACTCTAGTCATAGCGTGTGAATTTAGAGGACCTCGTTCCCGGATTTTGGGTTGGTCTGACATCTACACCTGCCAACAATCAACTCATCAGCACAACAGCACAACAGGTGCCACCCCTAGCGCAGATGGCGCCAGCCCTGGCACAGAAAGGACCACCCTCGGCGTCACATTTGCGGATCGTCAGAGCACCCGCAGTGCTGGGTGCGAAGCCGGTTCTATGCATTAAATGTGCCCATAGAACCGGGTACCATACACCGTGAGGTCGATTCTTCGTAGCACCCGGTCCTTCCCATCGATCCCGGTTCCATGGAAGTCGTCCTCGCGCGCTCTATCTCTCTTCTCGCGGTAGTTGAGACTCCCGCCACAAAGAGGAAGCAATCCCCTCGCGCCCGTGGTGCCGAAGAAGAAGGGACCGTGGCGACCCCTGACAACGGAGAATGGTGCGGCAACGGCGGCGGGGGCTCGAGAGGCGACAATGGACCGGAGTTCTTCCGGTGGCGGCGGGCGGCGGGCTCCGAGTGGAGACAATGGCTTGGCTACCCCGCCTTTGAAGTGGCTCGCCCCTACGCCCCGCGGCCGGCATCCTCGCTGCCGCAGGGACCACCAAAGGCGGCCTCCATTGCCGGGCCGCGCCGCTCCCGGGCGGCGCGTCGCGCGAGTGGGCGCCGCCGCTGCTTACACCTCGCCTCGCCTCGGCGCCCGTCCGTGGGGCGGGAGGGCGAGCGGAGAGCGGCGTCGGGGGTGTGGAGCTCCGCCATCAAGGAGAGAAGATGGGAGGGACGGTGTGTCCAAGCGCGCGGGCGGCGCGTCTGCCTCCGAAGGAGGGAGGACGCCAACCGCGAGATCTAGATTGAGAGTTGACGAGGATGGGAGGAGAGAGTAGCGCTTTGGGCGAACTTTACTTTTCTACGTGGTGGGTCCATTTATGGACTCAAGTCCAGCCTATACACCGCGAGCCGGTAGCGTGAGGAGTCATGTCAATTGTGGAGCCCGCTATAGAATCGACCGGGTCCTATACACTACGGGTGCTCTCGCCCCACCCATGGCCATGTCACATACGCCGCTACTACACCGGCAGCTCGAGGTTCGCTCAACCCATCTTCATCCAATGGAGCAACCCACCGGCACCACCAACGACGAACACGTAAAGTACGCCGCTATCCACCTAACAGAGCACCACATCTCCGGTCCCCGTACAACTACATTTATGTGTCCGAGTTCGCCAACGGACTCCAAGTCACGCTACGGGACATACTATAATGGGAGGCACCCCGCAAGATGGACGGCGCGATCCAACTCGCTTATCGGCTCAAAGCCCTTCTACCACATTCGCCGCACATCTTGGCGACACACGACGGACACAAATATCATCGATGACTCGGCTATGGCGGTCGGGACACCTCGAGGGTTGATCCAGCCCGATTCCTCGATCCTCTACGACCTCAACGCCTTTGTCCCCTACGAGGCACTCACCGAGCTTCGCCTGGTAGTCTTCATGAACCACAAGCTCGATGTCAAAGCCACGACCACCAAACTACAAGTCTGCGGCGCGCCAAATGACGCCGCACAACGGCCTCATTCACTCCGCCCACCATTACTACTTCTTCCAGCGAAAGCACCCTTCCTCGAGGAGGTACGTCTACATAACTTCCGTAAGGACGCCACAACCCTCGCTCTTCAATGACTACGGCAAAAGAAACGGCGACAAGGAGAACAGGCCAACCACAACAATCTTCTACCTCGTCGACCTTGTCGCTACCCCCGAGGCTCTTATCCGGCCTTTTGTCTTGCTACATCGACCGACTACGAGCTCCCATAGCATCACCGGAACCATTAAGCTTCGTGTAGGACTGTAACACCCCGGTTTTAAGCATGTCATTAGCATCTGCATTTCATGAGCATAATCATCATTTAGTCACATACACTCATGCACATGAAATGATAGAGGCCAATTGCATGTTTAAATGTATTTAATTTGCTTGCTATGCTTTTGCCTTGTCATTTCATGTATGAAATGTTTGCATAATTAGTTGTTTTAATGTTTATTTATTCTTAGTGATGATCATAGGATGTTTTAGAGCATGAGTCATGTTGGTCATGTTTCCTAATTAGATTTTATAATAGTAGTTTGACTTCGTTTGTCCTTGTTTGACCCCCTCGAGGGTAGTTTATCTTGTTTTGCTCAAAAGTCCTAGCTAGGGTTTATGCATGTGTGTGCACTCTTCATGAAATGTGTAGCTAATTTCATGTAGAACAAAAGATGTCATAGGCCGGTTGCATGATAATGAGTGGATCATGTTGAAAAATCAAGTTTGTTTGAATCGAGCTTGAATTAGGGTTTACTTTGACCCCTGAGTAGTTTCTCTTTGACCAACCGTAGTTTCAAATCTAGGCCGAGTTTGGAGAAAGTTTGTATAGGTGTTTTTCTCGAATTTCATGAGGAACATTTTGTTCAATTGGAGTTTTTGCTGATTCTCGCACGAATCTCGATGCACGGGGTTAAATAGGTCGATTAGGGTTTTGGAAATGGTCTTTAGTGACGCTTTGTTGTTTTCCGTCTCTCGTAGACACCGGCCCGCCACCATCACGCGTTCGGCCGCCTGCCGCGCGTGTCGCCGCCGCCCGCATCCTATCGGCGCCGCGCCTTGAAGGAGGGGGCACAGCGCGTCCCTTGCTCCCCACTCCACCTCCCTGCCTCCCTTTCCCCTCTCGCGAGCCGCCAGCCGAGCGAGCTGCAGCCGCACCATTGCCGCTTCACCACCGTCACCCACACCACCCCCCACGCCCCCGCCCAAGCTCGACAAAGACGTCCGCCGTCCTCTACCCTACCTCCCTAGCCCACTGGAAGCATCCCAAGACCGGGTAGAGCCCAATCGGGCGTTTCTCCGTCGCCGGAAAAACCGCCGGCATGGCCGCCGCCTGCCGAGGCTCACCGCCGTGAGCGTCGTTCACGTTTTCCTTGATCTTCATCACGTTCTGACCTCGCCTCATCGTGAAGCACTTGGTTGCGGGACGAATCGACCAAGGTCGTGCCGTTGCACCGACCAAGCCCTCGCTGCCGTGACCGCGCTCTGCCGCCGCGCGTCGGGCCGTCGCGACCACGCCAACTCCGGCCACCTCCGTACCGCTTTTCACGTGCATCCGATCCGCCTCGCCCTGCTGCAGCCTCGACTCCCACGCATCGAGCCGCTCCGCGCCGCAGTTCGCTGGAACGCCGGCCGCACCGTCGCGTCTGCAGCCGCCGGTGAGCGCGCTGCCGTCGAGCACGTCCCAGTCGCCGTTTCGTTCGACCAGGTAGTCGATTTGCGTCGCCTCGCCGTGCTAAGGCCCATGCTCAACTCAGCTTGGCCGGATTTCGCAGGAAACGGCCGGTCCACCGGCCACAGCGCCGCCGCGCGTGTCGCCACCACCGTTAGGGTTCGATTTAGCTCGGGATTTTGGTGTCTTTCGATAGATCTTGTCACCACGAGTCGATTGGTACCCTTGGTGTCGCCGGAGGACCAACATCGGCGAAGATCCGCCGGAGCAGCGCCGCTCCCCCTGCTCTGGGTCGCTGACATGCGGGCCCATCCTGTCAGCCCTTTTGTTTTTCTTTTTATCTTTTCCAGAAATAGTTGCAATGCTTGTAAAATTCATGCAGGCCTCATTTTTTATCCAAATCGAGGGCAACAAATTTTGTTGTGTTTCTTGTCGCTAGATCTACAGTAGAAAAATATGAGATTAGGTTTTCTTGTAGCTTTTATATTTATTTATATTTATTGCAATATATGCCATGTTTCTAGAGAAATGCATATCTAATTTTTGGTGCATGATAAAATAGTGGTGCCTGTACAAAATGTTCATGTTTTGGGATGTATAGTGCAGGAAAATTATCATACATGCTATGTTCTGTGGTAGAAATGTGATTTTTGATTTATGTGCTATTTACCATGCCTTCTTAGGAAATTCATAGAAAAATAATTACTAGGGTTTTTGCCATGATAATTTTTGTACATGCATTTGTTACTGTTATGTAGCTTTTCATGTTCATGGTTAGGCAGTTTCATGTTTTTCATAGTACAAAGTATTTTCATGCCTTGTATTTATGCTAGCTTGCCATTTTTGTATAGGACAGTATATGCATGAGTTTGCCATGAAATTTTTATGGTAGGCATGTTAAACCAGTATTATGCTCTGGTAATTTTTGTAGATTTTTCTAAGGTGTTTATGTATTTATCCTATTGATGTTGCATAGAAAATGCTTGGAAAATGCATGGTAATGTTATGGTAATACATTTTGGGTGGTTTACCATTTGTTCCTAGAATGATTAGGACCTGTTGATGTGCTTAGTTTGATAGCCTTGTGCTTTTGGTCAATTTATTAATCCTAGCTTTTATATTTTTAGAGTGTGCATGTGTAGTGTTTATTAGGGAATGTCATTCCATATGATTTAGTTTATCCTTCGGTTTGATCAGTAGGTTATTTTGATGCTTTATAATCTTGTTTGCTTGCTGGTTAAGTTTGGTAAGGTTTGCATGAATAGTTTGCAAGTTATAGGAGTTGCAAGTTGCAAGTTGCCTAGAATCGAGTCTCTGTTTTTTGCTGTTTTTGAGCCCGTAGATGTTAGAATCTGGTCGAGAGTGTAGCGAATGTTTTGTAGATAATTTTGTTAGCTTTCCAACGAGTATTTGTTTGCTGCATTTGGAGTTCTGTAACTCCCCTCAGGCGACCGCTTTTAGTGCGTACATGTCTTGCTGCCCTGTTTTTAGTTTAGTGCTAGTATGCATGAGTGATGTAGGTTAGTGTGGTTGCTTTATGTAGTTCTAATTGTGTTTCTACGAAGAGATATGCACTTAATAGTATCATTCATCATAATGCATTCATCCATCATTTTAGTTTATCTATATGCAAGTATATCTCTCGTGCATTCGAATATTAACTCTTGCATATGCATGCATCATATCGATCGGAGGAGCTAGTTCGGGAGGAGATCAAGGAGCGGAGGCCAACCTTCATCATCTCGAGTGCAGCCAAAAAGACCCCACAGAGAAGGAGGACCGTGAATCAAGCTTCCCAGTGCCCTAACTTCTTCCTACTACTTTTCTCAAGGCAAGCCGCGGTGCATGCCGAACTTCCCTATGCTTTCTCAATTAACTTGTTGAGTTCTTTTTTAAATGGTTGCTTGCATTAAGTATAGGAAATGGTTGAAACCATTGATGCAATGATATCCTTGCTGAAGTTGTTATTCCATCCTATTTAGAGGTCTAGGTTAAATAAATGCTCAATTATGATGATTGCGAGAGATAGTGATTTCCTGGTCACTTGTGAGGTTTGTTGTTGGGTTAATCACGTTGGTGGTTAACGAGCCGCCGAGAACTTGGTTAATAAAACATGCTTAGATTGGATGGATATTGTGGTCTTCCATCCGATCGATTAAGGACTCTCACTTTGTTGGGAAGGGCGGTCGGAAGTTGAACGTACTGCTTCATATAGTAGGCTTCGCGGAGTCGTGAGCCACGAAGCTTGTGAGAATGTTAGGGGCCGGTACTTGTACGCTTAACGTCCCCTCCTAGGCGTGGTAGGTTGGGTTTGATCGGGCGCAGCGAGGCGCCTGGCGGCGTCTTCGTTGTCGCTCACTTGGTGGCTCGAGAGGAGGGGGTTGCCGACAGTCCGAGACATACGCCCCTAACGTCTTGGAAGTGATCGTCCTACCTTTGTACTAGTAG
Source organism: Hyparrhenia diplandra (assembly GCA_015847255.1). Lineage (NCBI taxonomy): Eukaryota > Viridiplantae > Streptophyta > Magnoliopsida > Poales > Poaceae > Hyparrhenia > Hyparrhenia diplandra. The sequence continues at coordinate 95,268 of JADLZK010000903.1, read as the reverse complement.
GCCCGGTTTTATGACGGTATTGCCACCGTGGTCGATGTCGATTCGAATCGCCATCTCTCCCGACGGTGAGAACCCGGGATGTTTCCGCGGCATTGTAGTCTAATATCACAATAATGGTTATTCTTATTCATGCTGTTGATGTTAAAATTATGATCAAGTTACTTATATTGTTATTTATATATTACTGAGCATATGTTTTAATCTTGACTATACAGACTTATGGTTTATGTATATAATAACCTTTTAACTTGGAAGAAAATGAGTAGTATGTGTAGGCGCACTAATCAACCTTATTTTACTGAAATTAAATGTGAGTCAGCCAGCTCCAGATAAAGCCAAGCATAATCCTTGGAGTCTTTTTCCTTATTTTCTCGGTTTAAGATGGGTAAGTCTTATGGAGTACAATTGAGTACTCACGGGTTAATTCCCCGATGTTGCGGTGTGACTCCGTCTTGCATGACCCTAGCCAGTTGTGATGTGCTGTGGTTGAAGAATAATGCCTAGGGCATGGCAGTCTCCATATTTCCCTGTCTCTTGCTATTACAGGGGTGACACTATGTTGGCACTATCTTATTTTATTTCCGCTGTACAACTATCTTGTTTTCGAAAGCTATTGCTTCCGCACTCTGAACTACTTTTGAAATAAATATGTACATCGCACTCTGATTATAATATATTCAAATTTGGTTTAAGATACCTGCGGATTTAACTACTGAGCTCAACGATCTTGGTTGTATTGTTGATGAGTTTGAAATCACTCGGAGATTTCCGAATACCGGGTTTATATGGACTCAAGTGTAGACTGCGATTGCTTCGGTAATTGCGAATTATACTTGATTTCTTATAAATTGGTCGGCTCTGTTACAAGGACCACCGGCTTGGACTCTATTCAAGGGCATCATTGGCGACAACGACCGATACGACGCTGCGACATTATCAACAGTGTTGTGGGATGTTCCCCAACCAGGTGGGATCCTTCTGCATACCCTTGCAGTTGGTTATCATCCCGCGATGTACTTGCCGCCAATGCAAGCCCCCTGGCGAGCATCTTGCTAATGGAAGAGCTACCACATAGCTTCTTGCCATTAGTGTCGGTCTTCTTCCTCGACCACCACGGTCTTCACCTCACCAGCATCTATGACGTTCCCATGGGCCAGGAGAGCAATGGACTTCCATTCATCGAACCATCATCAGAAAAGGTCAGCATCCTCATCTCATCCAGCTCATTCGCTCTATAAAAGTGTATGCAACATTCTTCGGGATATGTTGCTTCACCGTCAACGTTGACTACCGGACAACAATGCAGCGCGAGGACGCGCTGTATGGAAAAGGGGGAGATGTCACAGTACAAAATAGAGGCCCATCAGGGGCCGGTGCCACAACCCAAGGGGACAGTTGCGGCCCCACCGGTCACCGCCGCCGTCTGACGTCATCGCATTGTTATCTTCTTCATTAAGCAACAATTATTTAGGAAATAAAATACTTAATAGGGAATAGATTAGGAGATTTCTTTGGATACAAGTCTTCCCCAGACAATAAATACAAGAGACATGTAATCGTTTGAATCAATTAGAAAATAATTAAAGGGGTAACACCTGAAAGCTCTGGTCTTCTGCTCCCTAACCCTAGCTTGCGCACACGCACCGCCATCACCACGCACGCCGCCGCCGCGCACTTGCGCGCACCGTCACCGCCGATCATCATCGCCACTGCCATCTACCTCGCCACTCACCGCCGTGCGTACGCCGTCACAGCCGCCGGAGTTCGTCCGGACTATGACATGCTGGTGCTGATAATATCCCCACTTCTATTGAACAATGTTGGATATGGTGTCAAAAGTGGTTGCCTGATGGGAAGAAGTACCATTCTTTTGGTATTGCTGCAATCTTATAGGCAATATGAAAGAGTCGTAAAGGCCATTGACTGCGGGACTCCCACCCAGGGTTCAAATCCTGGGTGTGACACCATTTCCTTAAAATAATTTACATTGTCGGGTACTCCCCTACAGTTTTCTTTAAAAAAATGAAAGAGTCATAATGTTGCATGTTTTGATGGAAAAATTATTAGTGACCATATATTGTTTGCTATGCGTGTATGCTACTACGCAGATCTTTACACTGATGGTGACAAATAGGTGTTGCATGACGGTATTAGCACGATCCTGAAGATAGCGTCGAAGTTGGTGATCAAGAAGAGGAAGCATGATTAGTATGGTCTACTGGAAGATGCCCAAGACAACAATTGATGCATGCTATCCTTTGATAAAATTTGCATACTCTTTATTCCTTGCTAATATTCCTATGCCTTGTAAATTACCTATCATAGGGACCCCATGTTATCTAAATAATTGGAATATGTGATATAGCTGGATGATTTGAACCTCGCTCTTTTATATGAACTTGGGATTTGTTTTCAAAAATTCAAAATTCAAAGAGCATCCTCCTCAATGATATGAAAATTCCTACCAGAGCCATATCAAGTTTATCAGATGCAAAAACCTTACACATATGTTGCTTATCTTTGCATTGAGCTTGTGTCAAGTCTTGTTGACCCTTGTTGAGATAGTTGTCATGCCCCCAAGATCAAGATCACGTACACGCCACATATATCAGCTATTCCTACACTGGGAATACGCTAAAAACATGCATTCGTCCAACATACCAAAAAGCTCTGCCCCTACACCGGGAGTAAACACACAAAAAAATATCTTAGAAATTAATACTCCATGTTCCACCAGATAGTGATCTCTCTTTAACATTATAGTTCAAAGAGACTTGGCTATAAAAAAAAAAAAAATATAGGGACGCATGAAGGTCCCATGATAAAAAAAGTTGGACACATGAAGGTCCAAGACTTGCAAAAAAAAAAAAAAAAAGATGAGCACATGAAGGCTCATGCAAAAGGATAGCCATGTTCTCAAGAATAAAGTTTTCATAAGAGAGATCACACACACATCAAGAAGTATAATATAGGTTCCATTTTATAATATCCACACACATGCACTTCTTGATCTAGGGGTATGCCATCCTTCTCCTTGGATCCAAGCTTTGACCTAGCAATATATGCAAAAAAGTATGCCTTCACATCTTTTCCCTACCCAAAGATCCATATAAGCTTTTTTAGAAGTAGGAAAGGAAGAAGGCAAAACTTCCGATATGCCTCCAAGTGAGGAACCAAACACAAATATTTGAGTGATTCGAAAGTGAATCATTCGAGGAGCAAGGCTATATTTACATCTTCAAAATCATATGAAAACCCAAGTTCCACTTATTTGAAGCAAGGGATTTGAATCCATGTTGTTCCATAATTCAATTACCCAAGATTAATATGGTAGACACATCAAAAATTCACAAGTGCGGTGAAGCTTGGAATAATTTGTATGCAAAAGTTATATATCAAGGAGATGACTCATCTTAGTCCATAAACCCTTACTCGAGGACGAGTAAAGACTAAGTGTGGGGGAGTTGTTGGTGGTCAAAATTATACACTTTATATGAATATTTCTTAACGACATTACTAGAAATAGATAATAACCCATTTCCTAACGGCACCAGAATGCTTGTTGGCATTTCATAGTGCAATCTCTAAGAATAAATAATATTCTCAAGATCACGTTAAGAGATATCGGATGATAGATGGATTCGTGTGTTTACTTTAGTCAATCCGCAAAAAAACGGATCTATCATTGTAGCATTTCACCCCTATTCGGTATCGTGATTTATATTTTCCCAAAGGAAGGCGTGCTTGTGTGGTTAGCTAGCATAATGATGATAATGATCCACAATGTATTTATGAATAACCATTAGTCAATTGCGGGGGTAAGAAGAATGATATTCGGATAGTGACAAACACACATAAGCTACTACATCACTAGGGAGAGAAAAGGATAAAAGAGAATCTACAATGAGAAGGTGGTTCTAAATATTGCACATGGGTGAACTCTAGTTTTACATATGGGGAGGCTAAATCATGATGGGATTACGATCATATGATGAGGAGATGCCCGCAGCTAGTCTCGCTAGCCGATGGACACTTTCGCACTCCAACTCAACATCCGAACGTGGAGGAATACGATGGGCGGAACAACCACCGCCCCTACCTCACTACCGTGGGATGCCGACATTTCGATGATTACTATAAACCCGACACCACGTCCACGTGTATAGAAAACTACCTAAATCCCCTCGACTCCGACCCTACGGATCGACAAGCAAGGATAAAGGTAAACCCGAAGGTACACCAAACCATCATAATCTACATAAACCGACCACTCTCTAGCGAGTCGACACATGACGGTTAATTCTATAATTAGCCAAGTCCTATCTATTAATATGTCAACTAGATCATAGTTCACACATTAATAAGATAACATGAGGGTAACTATACTCTAGTTCGAACACATTGCAATATGAATATAAAGACTTGAATATTGAAAGGAACTCCATAATAATATTAATATTACCAAAAGATCCTTCCAAGGAGACAAGCCCTCCTTGAAGCTCAACCTTGCTCAAAACTACAACTAGGACTAAAAAAGTGAGTGAAGTGCTCAAGGGTGTGTGTGTTGTGTCTTGGAAGGGGGGTGTGGCCTCTTATTTATAGTGATATGAAAGTGATTCTTGGCGGAGTTTTGGCGCCAAATCTCCGAAAAACACCGCCATGCACCGCCCTCGGCTCCTCCCGAGCCCGGACACGGAGACAAGGCGCGGCGGGATCGGGCACGGGCTGCTGGGCGGCCGCCGCACCGCGGCGGTCGCCCGTGTTTGGCCCGCCCCGCCCCATCCTTCGCGTGTGGGGGCCGTGTGGCCCAATGTAGGTCGCCTTTTCGGAGGTGTTTTGGTCCGCTTTGCTTTGGTTCCGCCTCGTCACGTTTCCCTTGGCCAAAGCGTATTTCCCCGAAGTTTGCACTTTACTCTTTATTTGGCGTACTCTCACATGTTTCCGTGTTTGTTCCCGCAAAACAAATATTCTCGAATACAAGTGGAACTAGGTGAGTAGTAAATGTCTATTTGGCATAAGTGTGTTCCATCTCTCTTAATTAGAGCTAAGTTGGCGGTATAAGATGTATGATAGTGACCGCCAACAAACTCCCCCAAGCTTAACCTTTGCTCGTCCCGAGCAAATAGCTAAGTGTTTTGGTTGATGATCAGGAGTTGCTTCAATGCCGATATAAATCAAAATGTACCAGGTTTATAACAAAGTGTTCACTCATTGTTTGAATAAGTTGGCATTTTCATCTATCCTTATTACTCGAATCATATGGGTCTCTAGACATTTCTCACATTCTTGGGTGATTGCAAGATAGAACGGTTTTGTAGAGCTACTACTTCTTTCGTTCTTTTGAGTAACTATCCATCCGGGATTTTATTTAGCATATGTATGTTTTTTTTGAATACTTGAGAGAGTGTGATGTTCTCTCTTTCTTTTTTTTTTTGGAGAGGTGGGTTCTTCTCACCCTAGACTTGTGTCTTTTATTTCCTCTCTTTCTGGAGATGTGGGCTCTACTCGCCCTCGGACACTTGTCCATTTTTTCATCTCTTTTCTCTCTTTTTTTTTTTTAAAATTCAGGTTCCCGGATGTCAAGTTCTCTAAGAACAAAGTTATAGTAGAGTCTCTTTGTACCATATCATATCCGGCAATAACTTAGAAAAGGATCATGTTCTTGCAACCCATGTTTATCAAGTTTTTAGGACAAGACAATATTAGCCAACAAACTTAAACATCAAGGAATTCTAAGTTATAAACTAGGTGCAAGCTGATTCATAAACAGAGCAACTATTCATCATTTCATCTTAAGAGAAACCTACACCATCTTATGTTAAATAAAGGAGTGGGATATATTTTTGTTGCTTTTATCATTTTTTTTTGAAAGGAAAAGAATTGGAAATGACTTGGGAATTAAAGGCTTACCTGGTGGGGGTCCTCCCCCAAGCTGGCTCAAAGCCTATGGGTCGGGATTATATCCCATGTGGAGCCAAAATGCTCTCTCCTGTGCGCGGCGCTGCTCCTCTCGTGCGCGGATGTCGGTGAACTCCTACTGGTACTCCTGGTGGCGCTGATCTGCAGTCTGTACATAGGAGTGGAGTGTATCATGAATATTTTTATTACTCACCTCTAGGCCGTGGATGCGTGTGCTGAGGTCCTGGATCGTCTGAGGCTCCTCCGTGCGCCGGCGTGGTGGTGATGGAGGTAGTCCCTCAGACTCAGAAGAGATCTCGTAGGACCCTGTCCATGCTGAGCCGCCTGCCTGATCTGGGTGCGGGGTGTAACCCGACTGGTAGCCTGGTATGTACCACGGATTCGGCATAGCCGAAAAAGAAACCATGTACTTGGACCCGGCGTGAACCCGGTGGTGGAGTCGGTGCGGGGTCTCGCACAAAGTCTGGTGGTGGTGCAGGTGATCGTGAAGTTCCTACCCCATCTCTTGCTACCCTCCTGGTCGACCTGCGAGACACAGAGCTTCTGCGTGCTTCGTCGGAAAGGATCCGAACGAAGGTAAGTGAATGAGACTTATACAATGAGTATTCCGGGTTAGGAAGCGGAATCTCCATTGTATAGCCCGGAAAATAATAAATGACTTTCTCGCGGTCATCTGCATCAAGCTTAATATGGTGCCCTTGAACCAAAGATTGGATCGTGATCTCAGGGCGCGGGTCAAGAATGTAAAGAACATTCTGTCCTTCCAGCGCTCCAACACCATGAGCAATCCGTGTCACAAGGGAAGTGCAATAAACAGTGGTGGTAAGCTTGATGGTTTCTAGCATCCAATTAATCATTTCTTTCATAGGAGCAATTTTGATTCGTTTTATCATTGCAAAGAGACATTTTAATTCAGCATCATGAATGGTCTTGTCTAGGAAATATAGTGCTAGACATCCATTTGTGCATAAACCTTAGTGATGGATGTTGTATATTTGCATTAACAGCCTCAAATCTAGCACTAGAACAATCAATAAGATATGTGCATGAAGAAAGCATCACGATTATACCCGCGAAGGGCTGCATCAAAATCAATTAAGCACTTTGCTTTATCAAACCCCAAAATTCCAGCAATTTGTTTCCATGTGCGATAGTGGGGGGTATGAAAAGTCGAAAAGAAATACCCTCATCATGAACTTTCAAAGTGCACAGGAATTGGATAGTGAGCATTTTAGAGCCTAGTTCATCAAGAGGATCTACTTTTGCCCATCCTACGGCTCTCCACATGCGAGGGAATTCGGAATCCATACCTAGTTTCTTGAGAGCTTCCTGGGAGAAGCGTGGTGCGTGAGCGAAGGGTCAATCTTTGAGCATGTGGTATGCTTGTATCTCTCATGCATCTTGGAGGTCGAGGTATGGAGCGTCAGCTGGGTCGATCGTCAAATGTGGGTGGACTTGAGGAGGAGCGTCGTCTTCGTGCATCGGGCTTCCTTCCTTCGGCTTCGTGTGACGAGCTTGAGCCTTGGGAGAGCCGGGAGCTCCTTCTCACCGCCTTGTTGAATGCTTCGGCGATCTTGCTTCCTATCCTACTCATGTTTGACAAGAACAAAACAAGAACAAGAACTAGAACAAGGGTGATGTTAGCTCGAAAAATTCTTACTAGCTCTTGATCTTTGACACGTTGGGATTGTTGATTGCAAGAGGTTTCTTGCACAAGCTCTTGGAGAAGAGATAGAATGGAGAGGTGAAGTGGGAGAGTGAAAATGTGAGAATGAGAGGGGTGGTGAGCTCTCCCGAGCACCTCGAGTATTTATAGAGCAAAACACCGGCGACACGGGGCCGAGAACAACGGCTACTTTGGCCACGAGGCGGGGGACACGGCGGCGTTCGAGGCGGCGTGGCCGCCGCGGCGCGGCGGCCGGCGCCGGGTGCCCCCCCGCCGCCCAACTTTGGCGGGTGGCGACAGAACGGTCATGTGTTGCCCCCCCACCGTTGGTGCTTCCGGTCGGTTTCGACCGTTGGCTCCAATTTTCAAATTTTCCCAAGTTTATTTTAATATTTTATGAAATGAAAAATTATTTTGGAATATGTTTTATGTATTTTTATTTATGGCGTAGATAAATGGGGCGCTAAAAAAATAAAGAGTTTTATTTTTATGGGTTAGAAAATTTTATTTATAGGTTATGTTTATATTAAATTCAATACTAGATAGTGTTGAAAAGGGAAAAATAAAGATTCATCTATATGTTTATAAATATATATTTTTTAAGTGAGTAAATAGATTCTATAAATAAATAAATAAATAAATAAATACTTAATTTATTACTTGACTTACCTTTCGGTGCTCCTTGTCTTGAAGAAGGCGGGGTTGATTTGAATATCTTCTCATTTTCACTCCCAAAATTTCTTCTAGTGTAAGCTCATTGCTTTCCTTGGTGGGTGTATGCTTTACTCGCCAGACCTTCGTGGTGGTCTTTGATGGTGGAGGTGTTGGGGTTGGTTGTTCCTTCCTTCTCCACACTTGTTTAGTAGGAGTGGCTTTGTGTTTTCCTTCGAAACTTCTTCTGTTAGGAGCATCATCTTGCTTGGGAGCCGCCTTTTTCTTTGGCTCCGGCTTTTGTTTTCTCAAAGTTTTGGCTAGTTGAGGGAGGTTCATGAACTTTTTGGGATCTATTACTATCTCCTTCAACTCTTGGGTGGTTGATCCGTACTTGATACGAATCATAGAACATTGCTCTTTGACTTTCTTGGGCTTGACTTCGGGTTTCCTTTATCGATTGGGTTAACGGTTTTGAAACCGTTAAAATGACACCGCATCTTGTTTCACCAGGGAGTTGGAACTTGATCCTCCCCGCTCCCACGTATATGGTGGCATTTGTTTGTGTTCGAAACGGTCTTCCCAAGAGTAATGACATGTTTTCATTTTCCCCATATCCAAGATGACAAAATCTGTGGGGATGTAATTGTTCTTCACCCGTACTAGAAGGTCTTACGCTATTCCCTCTCGTCTTGATGGATTGGTCTGCCATTTGGAGTTGCATTTTGATGGGGGTGAGTGGCAAACATCTTAGTGCATCACTTGTCTTCTTGGACATGATGTTGACGCTTGCCCCCAAATCACGCTTGGCTTTCTTGAAGACGTCGGGACCAATTGCATAAGTGATTGTTGGGTGCCCAGGGATCCGCCTTCTTTGCGACAAATGGTGACTCTACAAAAACATCCGGGCAAGTCCGACTCGAGGGTTACCAATCCTCGTTGTCACCATGTTAATCGTTTCGGTGAAGGTTTTGGCTTTGCCAAACCTTCTTTTGATTTAGGTGAAATAGCGTATGACATTTGAGAAATTTGAGTTTCAATCATTTTATTAAAGCTAGATTGATTACGAACAGCCATAGATAAATTTTCAAGTTTTGAACTAATGGATTCTAACATTTTATCATTATAAGATATTTTCTTGTTCGTAGATTCATTAATCTTAGCTTGACCAAAAACTAAATCTTTCAAAGAAGGCTGGTTTGAGTTATAATTGGAATTGTAATTGTAATTAAAACCATTACCTCCTTGTGGACATCCTTGATTGTTCCACCTATTGTTATTGTTATTATTGTTACCATTGTTGTTACCCGGATGGAACCCATTGTTGATGAAGGCAAGCTCTTCACGAGTTTCTCGGCGCTTGTTGCCCGAATGTCCAAGCTCTCCACGACTTCACAAGTCATCAATGCTTCGGAGGTGGTAGAGTGTTGTTCTTGACTTCCTTCTCGGTAGCTTGATCTCCCAATCTCTTGAGTAACAGGTCCATCTTTGCAACTAGCATGTCCGTGTCTTTGACGTTGTGCATGCCTCTTTTTGTTGGGGCTCTGTCTTCTCCCCATGCTTGGTTCTCGATCATCTTCTCGATGAGTGCTTCAGCTTTATCAACTGTGAGGGACGAGAAATGCCCCTCCAAAGAAGTGGTATCAAGATGGCCCTTACACATAGGTGTAAGACCATTGTAGAAGTTCTCGAAGTACGAGCCATGTTTCCATGCCGTGATGTGGGCGAGCAAGTATGTATTCTTGCAGCCTTTCCCATGCTTCGGGAATTGGTTCATTTGGATTCTCGGCGAAATTAGAGATTCTTGCCCTTGAGGGCATTGGTTTTGCCCATTGGGAAGAAACGTGCTAGGAACACAAGGGAGCATTTGCTCCAGTGCCGACTTGAGCTTTGTCTTTGTAGAACCACCGCTTCACCTTCGTTGGGCGACCCTCGCCCGCCCGGCAGCCCCCGCGGGCCTCACCACGGGGGCCAAGAACTAATCTTCGTTAACATATTGCGGTCTTGCGGATCGCAAGCGGAGGACCCTCCGCGAAGACACGAACGGCGGCGTCACCCCTCCGTCGAGGGCGGCCCCCGAGCGGGCATTCGGGCCGGGAGCATGACGGCCCCCCACGCGACGGGGGAACGCCAAAGCGGGGACTCCCAAGTAGCGCAAACCCAAGCAACGGAGAAAGCCGGCGGAGGGACCCCTCCGAACTCGCCCTCCGCGGATGCACGGAACCGGCGGGCCGGCATGAGGAAACCCTACACCCCCAAAGGGAGAAGTCATGCGTGTATTTCCGTCATCGACCCCGCACGAATAGTTACTAGCTTGCCCTTGTAAGGGCCCGGTTTGTAAGCGTGTGTTCTCCTACCTACCATGTACCAAATTGTAAATCAGCCCCTCTCGACCCCTTGAATTCCTATAAATACCCTGCATGCGGGCACAAGGAAAGGGATCGGTTGTTGGCCGCTTTAAGTGCCATTTACTGTTTTTATTACACCCACGTCTCGCCCTCACGCATCGTCTTATCCCTCCTCCTTCGGAGGCCGGGCGCCCTCCGATCGCCTCGACCCTCGGCAACTCCCGCGAAGGTCGAGGCGGACCGAGGCCGCTCCCGCTCCCCCGCTTGTGTTCTCGACTCACCCCGTGGAAGCCCTCGCCCCCTTTCCCGCCCCCGGGGAGCGAAGGCTAAGGGGCGGGGAGGATCCCCACATTGGCGCCGTCCGTGGGGACCGACACAAAAGCCCAAAGCCATGCCGCCACCCACCGAACCGGGGCCCGCCGCCGCCGGCCGAACAACTCCGCCCGGCGACCCCCCAGATCAAACCCATCAAGCGCCGGCATGCGGCCACCACGCACCTGGGCGAGCTCCGCCGCCCGGCTGCGGGAGCCGGGAGGGCCCGCCATCCCGACCCCGGTCATCCCGACACGGAGGTCACCAAAGGAAGAAGGCCATGACGCCCAAGAAGGGCGGCGCTCCGCAGGCCTACGGGGCCGTGTCCAAGAACCGGTGGCGCGAATGTCTCCGCCTCGGCGAACCCTACGGATCCGCTCGGAGGGCTCCTCAAAGTGCTACGAAGATGAAGAAGAGGAAACCGAGAAGCGAGGCGGCAGGCACTAGAGGCCCTCCAAGCCCGGATCGCGAGAAAGAGGAGGTTGCCGCAGGCCCTAGATCGGAGGCGCGCTGCGGGCCGCCGAGGAACGTGCCGAAGCGCCGGGACCGAGCGGCATGGATCAACCAAAGAGCTCGAGGGCGGTCTGAAGTCGGCGGGGAGGCGGCCGCGGCCGGCAAATCATCCGCAACCCCGCGAGGGGGCAAGCCCCACCTCCGCCAACCCCACCACCACCTCAACGAAATCAACCACCGATTGCAACACCCGCAATCCTCAACCCTCCGCGCCAAGCCAACTGTACCCCTCCATGCCCATCGGGGGCGGCACGGCCGCCGCGCCGCCCGCGGCCTCCTCCATAAAATCATCATTACGACCCTAAATCCCGCGCTCCCTCGCCCTTCGGTCGCGGAATGGCCTCGGCGTACATCTGACCACCAGGCACTTGCCAAGATACAACGGGGCCTCCGACCCCGGAACAGGTTCGTTATGAGCTCTGGCCGCTGTGGAAGCCGCAGGAGGAGATCACTCCACAATGGCCAAGTCATTTGTGATCATCGCAAGAGGAGTGGCTCGATCTTGGTACCAGACGCTGCCCCAACTCAATCCGGGCTGGTCCGACCTTCGCGACGCCCTTGGCGCAAAATTTCAAGGGAGTCGACTCGAACTCATCAACAAAGACCGAGTTGCTTGAACGTGGTGCGTAAGCCAAATGAGCCCCTACAAGAGTGGTGGCGGAGGTTTCTCCAAACCAAGGCCAGAGGACCGAGGGGTCTCCACCAGAGCGTCATTATGGCGGTGGTCTCTTGCATCCGCCCAGGCCCATGTCACTCAAAGATTGAGCGGAGGCAACCGAAGACCCTAAGCGGAGCTACACGAGATAATGGACAAGTCTTTGCAGAGGCGATAACAGACCACAAAGTGAAGATAGAGGCTTTCCGACCTCCGCCATATCGGCACCGACCACAACGACCACCACGCGTCTGGACAACCACCCAAGACCGGAGGCCGTCGAGTCGGCACCATCGCCAACAACCCCCCGCCACGACAAAAAACCCACCAACCACCCCTAGGCAAAACTACCCACCAAGAACCCCCCTGCCGAACCCGGACACCAACATGAGGCCTCCGCAAAAACAACCCTACCGCCATTATCTGCGGAGAGGGCAAAGGCCATTACACCAAACAATGCCCATATTTCGCCAAGGGGGAAAGAGGCGATGGACGTGGAGCTCGCTCGCAAAAGCCCGCAGAGGCAAGTTAACCACACAAGAAAACCAGCAAGCACCCACTCCAACCACTACACTTTCACCCCCTTCGACTATGGAATCCCAAAGACATCCAGGCTTCCACTACCCAAATTTCCACTCCGGACCTTCAGCCCGTAACCAACCGCGTTACTACCAAAGAAGAGTATACAGTTTCACACCCCCCCCTAGCCTCCGCAACCAAACTATCACAACCAAGCCCTACCACCTCCACCTCCGCCACCCGCACCACCTTCGACCCAAAGAACACCCGTCAAGCAAGAAATCCGGACAATTGTCGGCAAGCCCAACTCATCTTACGGGGTCATCCTCGCTATCACGGGGCTCCAACGGGACCACGGCAACAAACGGCGGCGAAAGGAGTACTCGGAGGGTCCATCATGTGGGTACGGAGGGGCCTCCACAAAACAGCCGCTGGTCCCACATTCCAATCACCTTCAATGCCCGCGACATGAAGCTCGAGACTACCCTCACACCGATGCGATGGTCATTGACACCAACATCGGAGGCCGGATCATTACCGGGATCCTAGTAGACACGCGGGCAGCTCCGCGGACATCTTGTTCGCATCCACCTTTCGACAAAATGGGCCTCGGCGGAACATGTTACAACCAGCCAGCAATCCCCTCTTCGGCCGGAGGCCAACAAGTTGGGACCATCTGAAAATCACCTTACCGGTCTCCTTCGGGAAAGAGCCCATTCACCGATCGAAAAACATAACCTTCGACGTGGTCGACCAGTACTACAGCTACAACGCCATTTTCTACCGAGTCACCAACGCATTTGACGCGGTCCTCCACCCGAGTTATCTCGCATGAAGATGCCCTCCGTCGGCGGCATAATTGCCGTGTTGTTCGAGACCGCATCATAAAGAAAGAAACGCGAGGGGCTGCGCACCGGGCGGCCGCAAATTCGTACACAACCTAGAACAAGAACTACGAGGGCCAAGAGAGACAGCCTGGAAGGCGGCGCGAGCCCCTCCCCCGCGAGCACTACCCGAGAAGAAACGAAGAAAGTCGCTTTTAGCTTTGATCCCGATAGAGAAGTAACCATATCCGCACTCCTGGACCTGCACCTCCGGGCGAGCTCTTGCGGTGCCTCCGAGAGAACTCCGATGTGTTTGCCTCGGTCCGAGTAAGATTTACTGTGGTGTTAGCCGTGACCTCATCGAGCACCACCTCAACATAAGACCTGGACGCCACTCCGTAAGCGAAGCTTCGCAAAATGTCGACGAGAGAAGAGTAGCAAAGCAGCGGAGGTAAACCGCCTTCTAGACGCGGAGGTCATCCGCCCCTCCAAGTACCCCACTTGGTTATCCAACGTTGTCATGGTGAAAAAAAGCAAGCCTTAGCAAAGACAAAGCGGAGCCCACGGATGGAGGATGTGTGTGGATTTCACCGGCAACAAAGCATGCCCGGCGGACGATTTTCCCCTCCCGAATCCAGCCTCTAGTCGACGCAAAGAAGAAGTCGTGAAAGGTTGTCCCTCCCGGATCAAGCTTCTCGATACCACCAAATTTGGATGAACCAGGCCGGATGAAGACAAGACAAGTTTCATAACCCTTTGAAACTATCGCTTCGTGAGAATGGCCGAAGGCCTTCGCAACGCCGCTCGCCCTTCGCACGAATGACAGACGAGGTGTTCGGAGACGACACGCCATCTCATCTCACGTCGACGACTTGGTAGTCCAAAGTAAGTTAAAGGAAGACCACATCACGGACCTCCAAAGGACCTTCGTCAAACCTGCGAAGCCGCTCAAACTCAACCCCGCCAAGTGTGTATTTGGAGTAAGCAAGGGCAAGTTACTAGGTTGCCTCAGTATCCGTAAAAAGGAATAGAGGCCAACCCTTCGAAGATCGCAGCAATCACCGCGATGGAACCTCCGAGGAACGTAAAATCGGTCCAGAGACTAGCGGGACGCCTCGCCGCCCTTAGCAGTTCATCTCCAAAGTCACCGAGCGAGGGTTACCATTCTTCCAAACTCTAAAGGAAACAGACCCATTCACCGGGGGGGCCTCCGCAACAAGAAGCCTTCAAGACCTCAAGCGACTCCTCAAAACCTTACCACCCTCGCCACACCGAACCAGCGGCGGACTCCTTCTCTACGTCGCCGCATCGCCACATGCCGTCGGCGCAGTGCTCGTCAAAGAAGTGAACGAAGGGCACCGGTCCGTGCAAATCCCCGTCTACTATGTCTCCGAAACCCTCGAAGGGCCCAAGCTAAATTACACGTAGAGGAAAAGGTAGCCTACGCAGCTGGTCATGGCAAATAAAAAACTCAAGCACTACTTCCGGGCACATGAGGTCACCATACCTTCGAGCTTTCCCCTCGACAACATGTTCGGAAACCCCGAGCCTGTGGGCGTAATAGCGAAGTGGGCGACCGAGATCGGAGACCACGCAATCGATTCGCTCGGCGAACGCGCCATCAAGTCACGTGCCCTAGCGCATTTCCTAGCGCATCGGACACCTGACACATACAACCAAGTAGTGAACTTGGACCCGATTTGGACAAAGACACACCGACGGAGCCGGGGGCACGCGGAGCCGGCATCGCGCCATCATCACTTCACCCTCCGAGTCAAGGCGAGATATGCCGCCAGGGCTAGAATTCCAAAGTGCACAAACAACACGGGTAATGACGAGGCGTGCTCTTGGCACTAAACAAGCTCCGGGCCATGTCGGCCACGAAGGGCCATCATCAAAACCGACTTCGGAGGTGGTCTCGAAACAAGCCGAGAAGGACAACAAAGCCAAGCACCCGAGAGCTGCAAAAATACCTCGCAAGGCTAAGGAAAACAGAGGCCTTCTTTCTCGGCATCACAACCAAGACCATATCCGGTAGGGACAACGGGCCAAGCCGACGAGCTCGCGAAGGCAGCGTCCCCGCGGAGCAACTCCCACGGGGCGTGTTCTTCGAAATCTTTGCGTAGCCCCGCAATTCAAGATGGCGACCCACCCCGAAATCGGTCGGCGCCATTCATAGCGAAGATTGAGAGCCCGATCATTGCATTCATCAAAGGCCTCTTCGAGCCCCAATCCAAGGAAGAACAAAAAAGGGTTGAGCGCGAAGGTCCGAGGCTACCGCCTAGTTGACAAAAAGCCGCACAAGGCATCCGTAACCGCTCCATGGCTAAAATGCATATCTACGGCCGAAGGCTGCGCCATCCTAGCGGAGATCCACGAAGGCATCTGCGCCCGCACAACGGCCCCGGAGCGTTAGTGGGAAAGGTGTTCGAGCAAGGGTTCTATTGGCCCACCGCACTCAACGACGCCACGGAACGGGGTCAAACACCGCGAAGGATGCCACCGACAAACCCACCACTCCAACAGGCCGGGGCTCCGACAACCCTCATTCGCCCCACATGGCCCCTTCGATGATGGGCGATAG
The DNA here is from genome assembly GCA_015847255.1 of Hyparrhenia diplandra. Taxonomy (NCBI): domain Eukaryota; kingdom Viridiplantae; phylum Streptophyta; class Magnoliopsida; order Poales; family Poaceae; genus Hyparrhenia; species Hyparrhenia diplandra. Next base: position 79,277 of record JADLZK010000903.1, on the reverse strand, counting down.
ACCTTATCGGTCCAATGCCGCCGGCTCGGGAACCTTCGCCACGCAAGTAGTGGCGATCGAATACTTCACCAAATGGATCGGCCCGCCTCTCGCAAGCATAACCTCTCACCTCGGTACAAAAGTTCTTACGGCGGCAGATCGCCGTCGCGGCCGAACCCCCGCGGAGCATAATACGATCGATAACGGCACCCGCTGATAGCGAAGGCTTCAAAAGCGATTCGCCATCAAATAGGCACCAAGATACACTTCGCCTCCGTGAGGCACCCCCAATCAAACGGCCTCGTCGAAAGGGCCAATGGCATAATCCTGCGCAGGGTATCGCCGAAGGTCCACGCGAAACCAAGAGGAAAATGGGCGGAGGAGCTCACTCCGGTGGTATGGTCACATAACACCTCCGAAAGCCGCGGCGACCAAATCCACGCCTTCAAGCTCCCTGTTCGGAGAAGAGGCCGTCCCTCCCGTAAGAACCGAAGCACGCGGCCGCTAAGGGCCACCAAATGGCCCCCGTAAGAAGAGGCGTCGCGAAGGACCTCCCCTCGAAGAAACAAGAAACATGGCCATCCTCAACCTCCACGCATACCAGAGGAGACCACTAGATGGAGGAACAAGAAGCTCGGGCACGATCTCCGTCTGAGACTTCGTCCCGATCGGGAAGCGAAACGCGAAGATGGCCGGCAAGTTCATGGCCAAGTGGACGGGCCCATACCTCGTCACTAAGTCCACAAGACCCGGCTCCTTCCACCCGCAAGATCTCGAAGGCCATGATCTCCCCCACACATGGAACGCCGACGACCGCAAGTACTACCCCTAGCGGTGCAATGTACCGTGCACTCGCGAGTTGTATGGGGCTCCGCTCATTGTGCCATTTCATTTTTCTCTTCCTAAACTTAAGATCATGAACAATGCGGGCTGCACTCTTTTTCCTTGCGAAGGGGCGCGAGGTTTTTAACGAGGCAAATACCAATATCTAATATATGCGGGTTAGTTACCCCCACATCGGAGAAAGGTGCACCGCAGTCAAAGATCGAAAGGGGCCGGCCGGCGCCAACCAGCCCCTCATCGTAGCTGAAGGTATCCCTGGGATTGCCCACGCCGGGAGAGCAAATGCAAGGTCGCACCCCGCCTCGGTCAAACCAACAAAACACTCCTTACTCTAAATTATGTTAAGCCGGCGCCCCGGCACCTCCGCCTGGGGGCTCGCAATGAAGACGCCCCGCGCTCTCCGAGTATGAGACCCGCGGAGGCGCACAAAAAGTCGGGCGCCCGGCACCTCCGCCGGGGCCTCGCAATGAAGACGCCCGCGCTCTCCGAGTATGAGACCCGCGGAGGCGCACAAAAGTCGGCGACCTGGCACCTCCTCCGCCTCGGGGGTCGCAATGAAGACGCCCGCGCTCCCGAGTATGAGACCCGCGGAGGCGCAGTCGGGCGCCCGGCACCTCCGCCGGGGGGCCCTCGCAATGAAGACGCCCGCGCTCTCCGAGCATGAGACCCGCGAGGCGCACAAGAGTCGGCGCCCCGCACCTCCGCCCAGGGGCTCGCAATAAAGACACCCCGCGCTCTCAAGTATGAGACACGCGAGGCGCACAAAAGCCTAAGCCCCGGCACCTCCTCCGCCGGGGCTCGCAGCAGTACTTCCGCCACCCCTCGGTCCGGCCCACGGGGCACGGCGGCAATCGGAGGACGGTAGCCTCGCGCTGGGGCTCAAGAACAAAAATACCACCACCTACCAACGACAAGACCTCCGACGTGCGGCCTAAACACCACCACCGACCAAGAACAAGACCTCCGCCGTACAAAGCCTTAACACCACCACCCACCAAGGACAAGACCTCCGCCGTACAAACCATAATCACAACAAGCACTTATGACATCCGCCCAACGCCAGGAGCACCCCCCGCCCCAAGAAGCACTATAAAACCAAACCCCCCACGAATCCCATGTTAGGAAGAGAGCGACCATCGACCACATACGCCACCATGCTAACACCCATAGCCAAACCCCGATCCTATAGAGCGGATGCCGGGATACCTCCGAAACCCACACTCCTCCCAACCCAACAAGGCACCACAATGGAAAATGTAAACGGACCCCGACCCCCGAGGCGGGGCCGCAAAAGTGCAATGAAGAGCAACGGCTTCTGATGCCCCCCCGGCGGCAAAACATCCAAACCCCGCAAACCAACAAAGACCAAATGCGCACAAACTAGAGCATTTCGGTTCTCTCCGCAACCCCCTACGCCCCGCCCAGAGCACCTCGCGGGACCCGGCCAACTCGGTGCGGTGACTCTGCGAAGGGGATACCACAATGGAGAATGTAACATCCTCCCTGGGCAACTCCACCAAAGGAATCAAAGTCCCGAGGGGGTAGGGCGCGCGACCGAACACGGCTACGCTTGGCGGCGCGAACCTGCGACAACCCGCAAGACCGCCATTCAACAAGGATGGGCGTGCACAGGCGCAGGGACCCACCCCCGCAAGCCACCTCTCGCAAGAGTCCCACTTCGCGCCGGGACCGTCCGCACCCAAGTCTCCGAACGATGAGTCGCGGCGCCCGCGAATCACAAGGGCGCACCCGCACCAACTTCAAGCTTCAACAGGGAACCCCCGTGGAGCGAAAAGGACCCTCCGTCCCAAAAGAACTTTGTAACGAAGACCTGCAATAAAAATCAACGAGTACTACTTGGTCAAGAAAACCTTCGCAAACGCCAAGCAAGTCTCGCACTAAGGAAAACGGGGGCGCCGGCCGCCTATCGCGGCTACCTTCGCAAAAACGCTACGAGTCTCGCACTAAGGAAAACAGGGCGCCGGGCTGCTATCGCGGCTACCGCAAAAACGCGCGAGTCTCGCACTAAGGAAAATTGAGGGCGCCGCTGCCTATCGCGGCTACCTTAGAAAACGCTGCCGAGTCTCGCACTAAGGAAAACAGGCGCGCCGCTTCACCGCGGTTACCGCCGCAAAAGCGCGAGTCTCGCACTAAGTGAAATAGGGGACGCCGCCGTCTATCACGGTCACCTTCGAAAAACGCAATGAGAGCATCGCGCCAAGAAAAATAGGGGACACCGCCGCTTCACACGACTACCTCCGAAGAGCACCAATACCACTTGGTACATGCAACGCAAAAACAACTCTTTTGCAAACATACCGCATCCATTACATTACGAGGAAAAGTTACACGGCCCTCCGCGTGCCGAAAGCCCGTGAGCCTCCCGCACACACATCCTCGCCTACGAGGCCACGACCCCATACAAGATGGCCTTAACCAACACCTTCGCTACACGCCCACAAACTCCCTCTACATCCACCACCTCCACCCGCCGCCTTCGCGTGAGTCGCGCGGCCCGTATCACAGGGCTCCGAAAGAACAAGCGGAAGTTCACCCCGTAGCACTCGATGCCGGTATACCCTCCGCATGTCGCTCCACCTTCGGGCCCACATCCTCCTCGCTTTGGAACAACGACTCGGCCTCCGCGATCGACCCAACAAGCCGCTTGCCCAAGCGCGATGGCTACGGCTTCATCGGCCCCAATATCATCCTCCGCCAAGGGGTCGCTACCGCACCGGGTCTCCGGTGTACCCGCTCCACTTGACGGTTTGTCAAGTCATGGGACCGCCAGGGCCTCCGAGGCCCGATTGGCTACATCGTACTTCCGAACCCCCGCCCACCAAAACCGCTCGAAGGGCAGTCCGGGAACCGCCGCATGGCATGAACCCAAGTCTCCCCGAAATGAACACATCTTGGCGATTCATCATCAGCGGAACCACGCAGCACTCCTCCGCGCAGCCCCACGGGTACCGCGGCCAACGCAATCATCAAACGCTGTTAGCCCCAACCCCAACGCGATCAAGCTACGAAGGTGCACGAACACAACGGAAACGCACAATCAAGTAACAAATGCATGTAGCGAAAACCCTAAAACTTCAATTCATCATTCAACTTAAAAAGCCCGGCGGCCAAGAAGTTTCACACCACATGATTGTCTCGCCTAGGAAAGAATAAACTCCGCGCAATCTAAGGAGCCCTAAGCTACCTCCTCAAGCCGGAGGCCGCAGCGCATCGGGGCGGCCCGGAGGGGTCCCTGGAGGCATGGTGGGAGCCGGAGCAGCTCCGAGGGCCTCGGCCGAGGCGGAGGCGCCTGTCCTGAGATGCGCCGGAGAGGGAGAAGCCGCGGCTCCGGGAGGCGGGGGCCGAGGAAGCCGGGATGGCGCCGACAGCCCGGCGCAGGGGCGAGGCACCCGACCGCCCTAAGCGACCCCTCGGCACCTCAACCCGTCCCGGCGGCTTGTATCTCCTCCCGAGCGCCTCAGGGAGCCCCCTCCGTCCGAGCAGCGGAAGAAGCCGACCTAGAACGACACCAAGTCAAGACACAAGACAGCGTAGTAGCAGCAAACAAAGAGGAAAAGAAGCGAACGACAACAAAAGCAAACAAGTGACCAACCTTCCCGGCCAGATCAGCCTTCGAAAAACTCGCAGCAAGCTCCCCGCCCCTCCCGTACTGCGCTTGATGAAGGCCGTCGCAAAGCGCTTCACGTCCCGCTCCTCCGCCGAGGCCCCAACCTCGTCGGGGCCGTGAAAATGAGCGGTCCCGGGCCTCGACAACGGCTCCCGATGCGCGCAATCCGGATGGCGAAGGGGCCCCCTCGAAGGCGACCGCGGGCGGTGCCGGCTCCGAAGTCCGCCGCGCAGGCCACCACCTTCTAGCGCCTCCCCACCTCCCGGCAAGATCCAGCGCCCCAACAAGGGGCAGGGTCCGGGCCCTGCAGAGCAGCGGAAGAAGCGGCCCCGACTCCGCCCAAGAACGCGTCAAGCGCCGCCTTGAAGGCCTCCGCCTCCTCGCATACCAGGACGCCTCAAGATCATTGAGCCTCTTCGCCGGCCACCACCCGCCCCGCCGCGCGACCTCCTCGCGCCTCCGACGCCGGCGCTCATTCTCCCACCGAGAACCTTCGCACCCTCCTTGAGGTCCGCCACTCCTCCTCCGAGGCGCTCCGCCTCATCAATGGCCGCCTCACCTCCCGGGCCTCCCGCCGGCTCTCCTTGAGCTCGCTAGAGGCCTTCCTCCGGGCGTCCGCGTGGTCGACCGGAGTCCCGTACCTCACGGATGGCTGCCCCCCCGCCAACACTAGCAACTCCGAGGTCTTCACCTTGATATCCTCATGGATATCAGCGAGGGAGCGGTTCGCCACTGCATCTCCGCTCCGTCCCAGCGCACGCGATCAAGACGCGCCCAATCATCCTCCGCTCAACCTCCGAGCTGGGCGGGGGGGTGTCGCGAGGTCGATGCCCGTGTGCCCACGCCGACATCATCGATGCCGATCGCTCTCTCGCCACATAAGGCGCCGAGGAGGGGCCTCCGCCCCCAAAGGGCCTTCCCACTCCCGGAGGCCTCCCGGAGGGTCGCCCAAAATCTCACCCGCCGCCCACACGTGGCACCGCCGATAGGGGCGGGCACCTGCTCGTGCGGGGCGAGTCACAACCCGACTTGCTTCGCGCCGCACCCCCCGCCACCGCCGTCCCCACCGTCCCTCCTCCTCTTCATCGGAGGGCCCGCCGCCACGGCTCCTTTCAGCCTCCCTCATAGTCGGAGCCGCTGTCGGAGGCCTCCTCCTCCGCGTGCGCCTCCTCGACCGCCCTCCGTCGCGCCTCCGCGTCCTCCGCCCATCCTCATCGCCGAGATAAGGAGGAAGCGCCGAGGCTCGGCAACCCGAGACCCGCCGACCCCCGAAGAACCCGCCCCTCCGAGCGACGGGTGGGGGCGAGACCGCCCCCGCTGCGGGGGCTCCGGTGGGAAGGCTGGCGTCAGGCCGGGCCTATGACCCCCGCTTCTTCCTCCCCGCATCCATGGCGTCGGCAAGACCGCCTCGGGTCGGCCAGTCCATAGCCGACTCCGAGCAGTCGAAGACCCGGTTCACCCTGGCGACGGTCGGCGAGGCAGCGCTGATCCGCCGGACCTCGCCTCCAACTTTCCAATAAGGAAGTCGGAGAGGCGGTGGCCTCCGCCATCACCGCCGGCGACCTCCACCTTATCGCCCTTCGCCGCCTCAAGCGGCTCGGGCCGATCGTCTCGAGGTCAAACCCTCAACGCCTTCCCCCCCCTTTGGGGCATACTCCGCCGAGTCCGCAATCTCAACGGAGGGCACCCCCGCCCACGATTCTGTGTACCGCGCCGCCGCGAACCTTCCACCAGGTCCCGCGACGCAGACGTGGCGACATGACGCCGAAGGGCGCCCAGCCTCCTCGCCGCCTCCGCCGTCTCACGGCTTCACCTTCGTGATGGCGAGGGACTCCCCGGATCGCCATACAGCCCCTCCGCACCCTCCAACCGGTAATAGAACCGGGCCGGTCGAGCCGGGCCGGCGCTCCACTTGTTCCGTTGCGCGCCGCAGGGGCCTCCACCCCGCCGCGGATGAAACCGCACACGCCATACCGGGCGCGGAAGACCTCCTCCTCCGTCGCCCGACGGCGGCGCTGGCCGATAGTGCACGGTGTGGGCCCGATGAAGCCGCCCACCGTCGGCTCCGGCCAAACGACGGAGCGGCACGCCCGAGCATACGCGTCATCGCGTGGAAAGCACGACGCCGTGAGTTGATGGAAGCGAGGTTGAACCTCCGCGGACCCCGAGCACGAGCTCGCACACACGGAAACGGAGCCCCGCGTGGAAGAACTCCTCGAAGACGATGACTTCGCCGGGCTTCGGCGCGGCAATCGTCTCCGCCTCCGAGGCGCGAAACGCCTCTTGTGGAAGAACTCGTGCTCCTTTCGAACGCCTGTCGGGACTTGTCGGTGCTCTTGCTCCGAGGGAACTCGAAGCACTCAACGACGGTCTTGGGCCTCATGGTCTCCCTGGTACGAGCCATCGATGGACCCTCCGCAGCGAAAGGGACCCTCCGCTAAAAGAGCAGGCGAACTTAGGACACAGCGCAAATCAAGAAAGCGAAAAGCGTGAAAAGGAGGCGAAAAGCGAAAGCGTGGAAGCAAAAAGGAGGGCACAAACCCTAAATCTCACCAACCGTACGTATTTATAGGCCAGATCTGAGGAGGGGGACGCGAGCGGGACGCAACCGCGAGCCACCGGAGATCAAGGCCCGATCCCAAAAACAACGCCAGCCCTCCGATCCGCCCCACGCAGCAAACCAAACGCACATCCGTACCCCCTAAACAAACACGAGTTCACCCCGATCCGCGTCACTCCCAAACTAGCCAACAAAGATCCGACCAAGGACAGCCCAAACCCTAACGCTACCGAGAAGCGGAGGGGCCGAGGCCCACCTCCGCGAGGCCCACGAGCAGCCGGGGGCGCCGCCGGCAAGGGCCCATGGGGCGGCAAGCACACCACCCGCACGGGACCCTCCGAAGGACGTTTTTTGTTTCGGCCCCTGAGGGAACCGGACACCGAGGGGCTGCCGTTGGGGGCGACCGCCCGCCCCTCGCAGCCCCGCGGGCCTCACCACAGGGGCCAAGAACTAATCTCCGTTAACATATTGCGGAAGTCTTGCAGATCGCCAGCGGAGGACCCTCCGTGAAGACACGAACGGCGCGTCACCCCTCCATCGAGGGCGGCCCCCGCAGCGGCATTCGAAGCGGAGCATGACGGCCCCCCCACGCGACGGGGAACGCCCGGCGGGGGACTCCCCAAGTAGCGCAAACCCAAGCAACAGAAAAGCCTACGGAGGGACCCTCCGGAATCGCCCCTCCGCGGATGCACGGAACCGGCGGGCCGGCATGAGGAAACCCTACACCCCCGGGAGAAGTCATGCGTGTATTTCCGTGACCGACCCTCGTGAATAGTTACTAGCTTGCCCTTGTAAGGGCCCAGCTTGTAAGCGTGTGTTCTCCTACCTACCATGTACCAAATTGTAAATCAGCCCCTCTCGACCCCTTGAATTCCTATAAATACCCGGCACGGGCACAAGGAAAGGGATCGGTTGTTGGCCGCCTTAAGTGCCATTTACTGCTTTTATTACACCCACGTCTCGCCTCACGCATCGTCTTATCCCTCCTCCTTCGGAGGCCGGCGCCCTCCCGATCGCCTCGACCCTCGGCAACTCCAAGGTCGAGCGGGACGGAGGCCGCCCCGCTCCCCCCGTTTGTGTTCTCGACTCACCCCGTGGGGAAGCCCTCGCCCTTCCCGCCGCCCCGGAGCGAAGGCTAAGGGGGCAGGAGTGATCCCCACACCTTCCCCACTAGGGAGAAAAGGAAACAGTGGAGCTTGATTGCGTCGAGCTCACGCCCTGATGACAATGGTGTCACACAAACTCTAGGAAATTTTGAAGGTGTGTGTTGGCATCCTCGCTTGGCAATCCACGTAATGGATTGGCCCTGCACCATCGTGATGAGGCCAGTGGCGGATCTCGAAATTCTTGTCTCCAACGTTGAGTGCCGCCCGGGGGGACATTGCCCACCGCCGGGGTTGAGTAGTCGCGAGTGTCTTGGCCATGAGTGTTGATGAGGATGGTACGGAGATGATGGGTTCAACCTCCGTGGATTGGCGACAGTGTGTAACGGTGCGGGACCGTCTCTTTTCGATCAACGCCTCCGATTGTCAACGAAATTGTTCTAAGAGGGTTGCGATCGATCATATACTATCCCTATTTTCATCCACAACAGAAGAAAAACAAAAAGAGTTAGCCCGCAAAGACTAGGGCTATCATTCATACATGTGGTTATAATCATCATATGCTAGCTTTATGTTTTTTTTAGAAAACCATGCCTTCCCCAAGAACGGCACCGAAATGCTTGTTAATATTTCTTAATGACATTACTAGAAATAGATAATAACCCATTTCCTGTAATCGACACACCAGAATGCTTGTTGGCATTTCATAGTGCAATCTCTAAGAATAAATAATATTCTCGAGATCACGTTAAGAGATATCGATGATAGATGGATTCGTGTGTTTACTTTAGTCAATCAAGCAGCGCACGGATCTATCATTGTAGCATTTCACCCTGGGTATTCGGGTATCGTGGATTTATATTTTCCCAAAGGAAGGCAAAAGCTTGTGTGGTTAGCTAGCATAATGATGATAATGATCCACAATGTATTTATGAATAACCATTAGTCAATTGCGGGTAAGAAGAATGATATTCGGATAGTGACAAACACACATAAGCTACTACATCACTAGGGAGAGAAAAGGATAAAAAGAGAATCTACAATGAGAAGGTGGTTCTAAATATTGCACATGGGTGAACTCTAGTTTTACATATGAGGAGGCTAAATCATGATGGGATTACGATCATATGATGAGGAGATGCCCGCAGCCTAGTCTCGCTAGCCGATGGACACTTTCGTAACTCCAACTCAACATCCGAACGTGGAGGAATACGATGGGCGGAACAGGTCACCACCACCCGCCCCTACCTCACTACCGTGGGACGCCGACATTTCGATGATTACTATAAACTTGGACACCACGTCCACGTGTATAGAAAACTACCTAAATCCCCTGGACTCCGACCCTACGGATCGACAAGCAAGGATAAAGGTAAACCCGAAGGTACACCAAACCATCATAATCTACATAAACCGACCACTCTCTAGCGAGTCGACACATGACGGTTAATTCTATAATTAGCCAAGTCCTATCTATTAATATGTCAACTAGATCATAGTTCACACATTAATAAGATAACATGAGGGTAACTATACTCTAGTTCGAACGCATTGCAATATGAATATAAAGACTTGAATATTGAAAGGAACTCCATAATAATATTAATATTACCAAAAAAAGATCGTTCCAAGGAGACAAGCCCTCCTTGAAGCTCAACCTTGCTCAAAAACTACAACTAGGACTAAAGAAAGTGAGTGAAGTGCTCAAGGGTGTGTGTGTTGTGTCTTGGAAGGGGGTGTGGCCTCTTATTTATAGTGATATGAAAGTGATTCTTGGCGGGAGTTTTGGCGCCAAATCCCGAAAAACACCGCCATGCACCGCCTCGGCTCCTCCGAGTCGGACACGGAGACAAGGCGCGGCGGGATCGGGCACGGGCTCGCGGCGGTCGGCCCAGTTTGGCCCGCCCGCGCCCATCCTTCGGCGTGTGGGCTGGTGGTGTTGGGAATATGCCCTAGAGCTAATCATAGAGATGATTTGTATTCCTTCATTGTATCCATGATATATTATGTGTTCATGAATATCCATTAAAGACAACTTGTATTGATCAGCAATTATGTGAATTGTTTGTGAAACTCTTTTTACTTGTTTGGTTATTCAATAATTGTCCTCGATCGGAGTTCATGTGAGAACACACATGAATATTAGATCAAAGACACGTATTAGTTGATGACTATGTTTCACAAGTCATAGACATGGAGATGTCAAACTAATAGTGTGGGCACATGTATGACATGGGGCTGGATTGACCCGACATGAGATGTTATTATTATCTCTTTATACATCATGTACGTTATGTCCTTAGACCTGAGATTGTCGTAGGTGTACTCGGGCCATGTCTATGTGTGCGTGAGCCCATAGGGTCGCACGCTTAAGGGAAGAAGGCCTAATTCGGATTTGATCCAATTAGACGAGGCTTAGGGTTACTAATGGGCCTCCAGGCTCGGGAGCCCTGTTAGCGACGCCTATATATATGAGAGGTGGGCGCGGGGTCGTGACCTAATCTAAGCCACGCCACTTTGGCGGCCGCCGCCGCCCACGCCCGCCCTCGTGCATCTCGCGGACCTAGCGGTCCGAGGCGCACGCTTCCTCCCCGCACGTGTGGGATACCTCTGAGGTGCCGCATCCGAGCACAAGGACGAACCGCACGAGGAGGACGGACGTGACGGGACGATCACGCAACCCGCACAAAGATCGCCGCGACGCGCATATCTACGCCGAGGGTCGACGCCCGCCGCACCTCGCGTGTCTAGTGGTAATCCCGCGATCTATAACTAGCGAGAGATCCTTGGTTTATGGGTAGAAAATTTTCGTTTTTACTCGCTGGCGTAGCGATCCCATATTCCTTCGGTGGTATCAAAGCCGTAGGCGCGTCGTTATAGATTCGATGTGTGCATATAGTGATATCTTGCCGTTTGTAGATGAGTCTCGATCTCGGTTCGTGATCTTGCCGCACCGGTCTTGTTCGATCTACTCCTACCTACCGGAATTCCGCCATCGGAGTTAAGTGATACATGTAAACCCAAATCAAGGCGAAGTTTGAGATCAATAAGATTGATCGAATCGAACCTTGGTCATGGCCTGGTCGGGCGCATGTGATGTGAGTTGCGGTGGTGGTAGATTTGATCTAACACCGATCGCCGGCCCGAGTTTGACCAGCCATAACTTTTTGATCCGTAACTTCGGATTGAGACGAACTCTAAACGAAAATTGTTGAGAACGAAAAAGTTACATCCAATGGCCACACACTTCGTCCTGCTTTCGACGAAATTAGAATTGCGAAAAATCAGCTTACAAAATAATGTTTTTCGCCCGTCAAATTTTAGACGCGGAATCGGTTAATCTTTGTTTTTGCAGATTTATGTGACCGGTATGGCCTTTATGTGTATGAGATGCATGTATGTAATTAATTCATGACTTGCATGTCGTGAGGATGACAATATGGTCGAGCCACCGATATATTGTCCATTTAATGTAATGGCTCAAGCGTGCCAAATTGTGATGATCGCGCAAATGTAATTGTTATTTATTTCTCGCTAGTATAGACTAGTCTTGGCGATTCATCACCGGAGGATGGCATACATGGATCATGGAGATGGAGATCATCATGATGAACAGTTCATTGGAGATGGAGATCCCCAAAGTGATAAAAGGCCATACCAAGTCACAAAATCGTTTAATGTCGTTCTTATCGTGTTCTACTTTCACGCGACGACTGTTTTTTGTCTACATACGATAGTGAAGTAAAACGATCCCTCGGCAATGTTTAAGTTTCGATGCTCCCTAAACCTTGCCTTGTCACAAGCCTTGTACAATCGGTGGTGGGTCTATAAAATTAGGGTGCCACCGGTTTTCCTTGACTAGACAAAGTTCGTATCGGATCCTTACTGCGGAAGGTTTGGTTACTTGAACAAGATCATCCTAGCGGTTAGGGATCTTGGAGCATGGCAGGTTGGCGTGAGCATAGAGATGCTGCCCAACAACAAGAGTCATATGTGATATGATTAGCAAAGAGTTGCTTACCGATCTACCATGTCTTCTAGCGGTGATGCTAAAGCTCACTAGTTGACTTGTTGGTTGTGGGTCTTGAATCACTAAGTTTCAATTGAGGGATATTGATTTTAGTGGGAGTACATTCAATTAATTGTTAATATGTTTTTACTCTATCTTGGATACATTGTCATAGTATTTTGCATTATTTCTTTGTAGATAAATGGCGCTAGCAATCAACCATTTACTTTATGTTCGTTCTTGAGAAAGATAAGTTGAATGGAACAAATTATGCGGATTGGATCCATAACCCGAGAATTGTTCTCGGCCGAGAAAAAAGGAAGATGTTCTAGACAACCCCTTACCGGAAGAGCTCGCGATAATGCACCCGCCGCCGAGAAAAACGCTTACAAGAAAGCATGTGATGCCGATCTTGAAGTGAGTTGCCTTATGCTTGCTAGTATGGAACCCGATCTGCGCAGATGCGCTTCGATAACAATCATGCAAATGTACGATATGATCGTGGCGCTTGAGGATATGTTCCAAACTCAAGCTAGAACCGAAAGGTTCAATGTCTCAAAGGCTCTTGTTGAAAGCAAGCTAGCGTATAGGCGCGGCGGTTGGACCACATGTAATCAAAATGGTTGGTTACACTCGGAGATTGGAGAAGCTAGGCTTCCCAATAGGCCAAGAGTTGGCTACTGATTTCATTCTTGCATCTCGCCGCCTAGCTATGGGAACTTCATCTCGAACTACCATATGCATGGGGCGGAGAAAGGCTTGACTGAGTTGTGTGGTATGCTTAAGACAGCCAGAGGTCGACATCAAGAAAGGTGCCGGGCAAAGAGCCATGTGATGGCGGTCCACAACAAGCCTAATTTTAAGAAAAGGGGCAATCCTTATTGGAAGAAAAAAAAGGAAAAGGCTAATGGTGAGACCTCTAAGCCAAATCCATCCGAGCCCAAGGCTGGACCAATCGCGATACCGAGTGCTTTCATTGTAAGAAAAAGGTCACCTTTGGAAAAGAAACGCAAGGGAGTACTTAGCATCCAAGAAGGATAGCGGTGGTAAAGGTACTCCCGCCGCTTGTACACTTGTTGTTTATGTTACGCACATATTCCTCGCCGATTCTTATATTAATTCTTGGGTATTTGATACCGGATCGGTTGCTCATATTTGCAATACGATGCGAGGAATGATAAGAAGTAGAAGCGTTGGAAAGGGTGAAGTTGACTTCCGCGTGGGCAATAATGCAAGAGTTGTTTGCTCGAGCGTCGGGGACGATGCAACTCCACCTCCGTCGGGATTCATTTTGGAATTGAATAATTGTTATTTTGTTCCTAGTTTAAGTCGAAACATTGTGTCACCTTCATGTTTGATGAAGGATGGTTATTCTTTTAAGAGTGAAAACAATGGTTGTGTAATCTCTAAAGATGGCATGTTTGTGGCTTCGCATCCATTGTGAATGGGTTATTTATTTTAAATCTTGATGAGTCACCCGCTTGTAATATAATCGCTAAAAGGCCTCGACTTAATGAGTTAAGTCCTACCTATATGTGGCATTGTCGTTTGGGTCATATAAGTGAAAATCGCATGAAGAGGCTTCATTCGATGGGCTTCTAACCGTTTGATTTTGAATCATACGAGACATGTGAGGCTTGCCTTCTAGGCAAAATGACCAAGACGCCTTTCACGGGTTTTCCCCGAGAGGGCGGCGGAACTTGTTGGAACTTGTACATACCGATGTATGCGGACCAATGAGTACGACAGCTAGAGGCGGATTCCAATACTTCATTACTTTCACCGATGATTTTAGTAGATATGGCTATGTCTACCTAATGAAGCATAAGTCTGAGACTTTTGAAAAGTTCAAAGAGTTTCAGAATGAAGTAGAGAATCAATGTGGCAAGAAAATCAAGGCCTTGCGATCTGATCGTGGAGGCGAATATTTGAGTCACGAGTTTAGCAATCATCTAAAGAGTTGCGGAATTGTTCCACAGCTTACGCCGCCTGGAACACCTCAGAGAAACGGTGTGTCTGAGCGACGTAATCGGACTTTGTTGGACATGGTTCGGTCTATGATGAGCCAGTCGGACCTACCTTTATCGTTTTGGGGATATGCTCTAGAAACAGCCGCTTTCACATTAAATAGGGTACCATCTAAGTCCGTAGTTAAGACACCACATGAGATGTGGACTGGTAAGAGTCCCAGTTTGTCTTTTCTAAAGATTTGGGGTTGTGAAGTTTATGTCAAACGACTTCAATCAGATAAACTAACACCCAAGTCGGACAAGTGTTTTTTCGTGGGATACCCAAAGGAAACTTTGGGGTATTACTTTTACAACCGATCAGAGGGCAAAGTGTTTGTTGCTCGAAACGGTGTTTTCTTAGAGAAAGAGTTTCTCAAAAGAGACAAGAGTGGACAAAGGGTGTATCTTGAAGAAGTTCAGGATGAGCCAATAGGTCAAGACTCCACGAGTGATGCTAGTGTAGCGTAACAAGTTGAGATACCAACGCAAAGGTAACACCGCCACTACCACGAAGATCAGCTAGACTCCGGAGTTGCATGGGGATGTGTTATTGTTAGACGATGACGAACCTATGACATATCGCGGAAGCTATGATGGACCCAGATTCCGAGAAATGGCAAAGTGCCATGAGATCCGAGATAGATTCCATGGGAGCCAATCAAGTTTGGAACTTGGTTGACCCGCCTGATGGGGTTAGACCCATTGAGTGCAAATGGATCTATAAAAAGAAAAGAGATATGGACGGAAATGTTCACGTCTATAAAGCACGACTTGTCGCAAAGGGTTTTCGGCAAGTTCAAGGAGTTGACTACGACGAGACCTTCTCGCCAGTAGCGATGCTTAAATCTATCCGGATCATTCTAGCAATCGCTGCTCATTTTGATTATGAGATATGGCAGATGGATGTTAAAACAGCCTTTCTAAATGGAAATTTGGATGAGGACGTGTATATGATACAGCCGAAGGTTTTGTTGATCCTAAGAATCTTTGGAAAAATATGCAAGCTTAAGAAATCCATTTATGGGTTAAAGCAAGCATCTCGGAGTTGGAACATTCGTTTTGATGAAGAGGTCAAAGCTCTTGGCTTTCGTCAGAATGAAGAAGAACCTTGTGTATACAAGAAGGAAAGTGGGAGCGCTGTTGTGTTTCTAATCTTGTATGTGGATGACATACTGTTGATTGGAAATGACATTCCAATGTTGCAATCCGTGAAGACTTCACTGAATAATATATTTTCTATGAAGGATTTGGGAGAAGCATCATATATTTTGGGCATAAAGATCTATAGAGATAGATCAAAGAGGCTAATAGGATTATGCCAAGACACGTACATTGACAAGGTGTTGAAACGGTTCAACATGGAACAGTCCAAGAAAGGGTTCCCCGCCTATGTCACATGGTATGCGTTTTAGCAAGAAGCAGGGCGTCCCTTGATCGGCGATGAGCGAGAGCGCATGAGTAAGGTTCCATATGCCTCGGCGAGTTGGTTCCATCATGTATGCCATGATATGTACACGCCCGCATGTCCCATATGCTCTAAGTGTTATGAGGCGGTACCAAGTCGATCCGGTGAGAGTCACCGGACACTTGTTAAAAATATTCTTAAGTACTTGAGAAGGATTAAAGATATGTTCCTAATCTATGGAGGTGAGGAGGAGCTCGTTGTAAATTGTTACACCGATGCTAGCTTCCAAACCGACACGATGATTCACAATCTCAATCGGGATATTTGTTCACAATAAATGGTGGTGCTTTGTTAGTTGGAAAAGTTCCAAGCGAGGAGACGGTGACCGATTCTACAAATGAAGCCGAGTACATTGCGCCTTCCGAAGGCCAAGGAAGGTGTTTGGATGAGGAAGTTCCTCATTGAACTTGGTGTGTTTCCAAATGCAAGCGGCCCATTGAACCTTCATTGTGACAATAGTGGCGCGATTGCACGTGCTAAGGAGCCGAGGGATCACCATAAGAACAAACACGTCTTCGCGGAAATTTCACCTCATTCGAGAGTTCATCAAACGTGGTGAAATCAAGATATGCAAGATACATACGGATTTGAATGTTGCGAGATCCTTTGACAAAGGCTCTTCCACGCCCTAAGCATGAAGCGCACATGAGAGATATGGGTATTAGATATCTTAAAGATTAACTCTAGTGCAAGTGGGAGATTGTTGGGAATATGCCCTAGAGCTAATCATAGAGATGATTTGTATTCCTTCATTGTATCCATGATATATTATGTGTTCATGAATATCCATTAAAGACAACTTGTATTGATCAGCAATTATGTGAATTGTTTGTGAAACTCTTTTACTTGTTTGGTTATTCAATAATTGTCCCTGATCGGAGTTCATGTGAGAACACACATAAATATTAGATCAAGACACGTATTAGTTGATGACTATGTTTCACAAGTCATAGACATGGAGATGTCAAACTAATAGTGTGGGCACATGTATGACATGGGGCCGGATTGACCCGACATGAGATGTTATTATTATCTCTTTATACATCATGTACGTTATGTCCTTAGACCTGAGATTGTCGTATGTATTCAAGATGTGAAACGACCTACTTAGGGACTATCAAACGTTACTCCGTAATTGGGTAGCTATAAAGGTCGTCTTCGGGTTTGTCGAGAAAACATCTTTGTGAGACATAGTCAATCAAGATGGAATTGCCCCTCTCCATGAGAGAGAGATATAACCGACCACTCGATTGATTGGATCAAGAAATGCATGGCCGTGCTTGGGTTAAGTGTTAACCCACGAGGTGGACCAAATATCGTGTGGCAAGGGAATGACGAGTATATGGTTTGTGGTGGTTCGTCCCGATATGATCATTGCGTACACATGGGGAGTTGGCACGCCTTGCTAGAGGTCATTTGTCAACTATTGGCCGAGTAGGTGTACTTGGGCCATGTCTATGTGTGCGTGAGCCCATAGGGTCGCACGCTTAAGGGGGAAGAAGGCCTAATTCGGATTTGATCCAATTAGACGAGGCTTAGGGTTACTAATGGGCCTCCACTCGGGAGCCTCGTTAGCGACGCCTATATATATGAGAGGGTGGGCGCGGGCCGTGACCTAATCTAAGCCACGCCACTTTGGCGGCCGCCGCCCACGCCCTCGCCTCTTGCATCTCGCGGACCTAGCAGTCCGGAGGCGCATCGCTTCCTCCCCTGTACATGTGGGATACCTCGGAGGTGCTGCATCCGGGAGCACAAGGACGAACCGCACGAGGAGGACGGACGTGACGACGATCACGCAAATCGCAGACAAAGACCGCCGCGACGCGCATATCTACGTCGAGGGTCGACGCTTCCGCCGCACCTCGCGCGTCTAGTGGTAATCCCGTGATCTATAACTAGCAAGTAGATCCTTGGTTTATGGGTAGAAAATTTTCGCTTTTCTCGGCTAGCGTAGCGATCCCATATTCCTTCGGGTGGCCCGGTGTAGGTCGCCTTTTCGAGGTGTTTTGGTCCGTTTTGCTTTGGTTACGGCCGTCACGTTCCCCTTGGCCAAAGCGTATTTCCCGAGTTTGCACTTTACTCTTTATTTGGCGTACTCTCACTGTTTCCATGTTTGTTCCTCGCAAAACAAATATTCTCGAATACAAGTGGAACTAGGTGAGTAGTAAATGTCTATTTGGCATAAGTGTGTTCCATCTCTCTTAATTAGAGCTAAGTTGGCGGTATAAGATGTATGATAGTGACCGCCAACACCAACTTAGTTATATAACATGACAAATAACGTACTTTTGCCACACAAACCTTTGCTATTAATCTAGTTCCACTTGTATTCGAAGAAAATATGTTTTTGCGTATAAACGTAGAAACGGGTAAAAGTACGCCAAATAAAGGCGGAAAAGCGCACATCGAATCGCGTGCTTTGGACAAGGGAATGCCACCGGGCCAAAACCAACGTGAACCGTGCCAAAGCACCCCCGAGGACACGATCTATAGTGGGCCACTAGCCCACCCGCAAAGGCATGGCGTGAGGCGGGCCAAACCTCGCGCGAACGCCGCAAGTGCGGTGGCCGCCGTGGGCATAGCCCCCGATCCCGCCCGCTTTTGCCTTGACCACGTCTCCGGAGGAGAAGAAGGCGGTTGCATGCGGTGCTTTTCGGGTGGCGCCAAGACCCATGCGATCGCCAAAACCTCCCTAGAACAAGGATAGCCCTCCATTCCCTCTTGCTTTTCCCTATATAAAGAGGCCATTGCCTCTCTTGTAATGCATCCCATCACACACTTGATCTCTTGATCATTCAATAAAGTCACACACATTCCTTAGGGAATCCATCCATTGCACACACATAGAGAAGATGTAGAAGTGCCAATCCATTCAGGAGGGAGTGAGAGAGCGAAAGGTAGGAGTAGAGAGAGGAGTAGCGATCCCGCTGCCTCGTGTGTAGTTCGACTTGGCGTCGCACACTCGGTGGACGGAGTGCCAAATATGTCGGCTCCCGCCTCCATACTTGTACCTCTACGGATCTTTGTCACGACTTGGCGTAAGAGATTCGTGTCTTACCTTCAGTTATCATTCTTAAGTACATGCTATCATTCATTCTGTTGAGATTATAGGATCGTTGTTTGCCTTCTTGGTAAATACTCTAGTAGAGGGTCCCTAATGAAGACGGGATACCCTGTACGATGCTAGAGTAGTGATGAATAGCGTAGATGTGGTGTCTAGGTTATGAATCACCCTCGTTTAATGCGCAATCCATGGTAGTGAGGTAGGGGATAGGTGGTGACAGCCCTATTCGCCCATTGTATTCCTCCACGTCCGGTTGCAGAGTAGAGCTGCAGGCTGGCATCACTTGGCATACCAGGTGTGATCCGGTGCCCGAAGTAATACTCACTGAATAGAAAGTTAGCCTGACTTAGTCTAAGTGCTGAAGGAACACATCACTTCCACGTTCACCTTCTCATGTTTCTCTGGGTAACTAGTTAGAACAGACCAGCGCCCGTTCCCTGTGGAAATACGATACCCTGAATACTTCCGGGTGAAGTGCTACAACGGTACTTTCCGTCGCTTCGGATTATCCTTGCTTACGCTAAGAAATACCAACAAGCATTTAAAGCGCCGCTGTTCTTGGGATAGGTTCTAAACCCTGTTTCTAGTGATTGCGCTAAGAAATGTCAACAACTGTCGAGCTCTAGTTCTCCAGACTATCCAGAAGGAGACTGTTGGTCGAGTGGGATGTCTTCACGCACTACCTGCAGCGCGACGTCGGCCCACCCATCGACAACAACACCATGGGCGATCTCACACTGCCAATACAGGAGGGCGTGCTGGACGACTACATCGACGCCTTTGAGGCCTATGCTATATGCATGGACCTTGAAAGCCAGCTCCACCGTGTCACCCTCTTCATCAGCGGACTCTGTACACGTCTCTGCGGGGCACCTATGTGGGAGAACCCATCTACGATGCATGAGGCCATTGACCTCGCGCGTTAGTAAGATGACCAGCCTCGGGACAAGCCACCAGCAGCGATGGCCGATGACATCGACACCGACGACAGGAGCGGCAACGTCGTCAACATCGACACTGACATCGACACGGCTTTGGCTGGCAGGGCGCGCGGCCGGCCACGCCTAGCCATAGCCATGGAGCTCATCGACGAAGGCATGGAGATCGACCTCCTCACCGAGCTACGCCTAGGATCTACGACAAACCAGGAGCTCGCGATCATAGCAGGTGCAATCGAGCTACAGGCGACAGCCCCGGAGTGGACACTCCACAGCGACATCGTGAGGTACTTCCACCGTTACTACGTTCTTGCAGCTTCAAGCCTGCTGCATGACCTCCTCTTTTTTTTGACCCAATCGGGTTAGTGAGGGGGATTCCCCCACCTGTCCCAAGAATCACTGTACAAAAAGAGGTTACAAGGCTACTTGGCCCAAAATGCAAAAAAAAGAGAGCTCTATACAATGTTGTTATCTCTCCAGGAGGCATGACCTCCTCTTCGAGCATGGAGTCCCACTACATGGGGTAGTAGTGGGCTTCCACCTCCCGACAACCCCTCTAGAGCAAAGAAAGCCTTTCGGCGAGCATCCCGCGCTCATATTGGTGCGCCCGAACGTCAGGCTGGACGATGTTACGGTGCTCCTCTTCGACGACAACGGCCACAAGTTCCTCCACATCGACAATGTGAGCATCGACGCACCGGATGTGCCCCCCAACTTGGGCGCCCAGCCCGGGATCGCCGGTGACCTCCTATACGGTCGCTGCTCCACCTCGGCTCGTCACCGATCACGTTGACTCGTCCACGTCTTCTACGAGCATGTCCACGTCTCGATGACCTACTCCTTCAAGCACCCCCCAGCGACCCGCCAGACAATCGAGATGTCAGGCATACTCAGCGGCTCGGTCGTGAGGGCAGCAGAGATGGCCAGGCCCTTCGTGCAGGCCCTGAGGAGCTACCGGTTCAGCATCTACTTCGGCAACCTCCACTTCGACTTCACCTTCAACGACTATGCCTCCATCGCCAATGACTTAGAGGACAAGCCGGGCCAGTTCCAGCTCAGCTATGGCCCTGATGTCGTGACCTCCCCGATCGGCATCGCCTTCGCACCCACCTGGTGGGTTAGCCGGCGCGTAGGCGCGCCTCCTCGTCGAACGGTGGGGAGATGTGGGCCAAACCGCCGCGACCGCCCCGGGAGGGGGCGCCGGCAAGTAAGTGGGCCGCCGGCGGCGGCGCCCACGCCGTCGTCATCATCTCCGTCTTAAACTTAGTCATCGGTTTGGATAAAATTAGGACTTTTGTGTGAAAGAGATATTCCAACTTTATAAGGAAATCCTTTATTAGGAAATAAATAGGATTGCTTGTAAAAGGTATTCCAACTCTATAAGAAAACCTTTAGAGATTGCTTGGATTACAAGTCCCATAGGAGGGCAATATAAATAAGGAGCATGTAATCTCTTTTGGGGCAAGCAATAAAAGATTAGTTCCCCGGTCTCCTACTTCCCAACCGCCGCCGCCCCCTACCCACGCGCGCGCCGCCCCTGCCCCGCCGCCACGCCACCGCCCCCTCCAACGTCGCCGACCCCTCCTTCCCTTCTCTTCCCCACACCGCTCCAACCACTCCCACCACCGTCCCCGCCGGCTTCCTCGTCGTCATCTCGCCGCCAATCGTGTCGCCGCCGCCCTCGTACCACGGTTGTGACAAAAAGGTACCTAGAAAACTTAAATGATATATGGGCGGGGTGAGTACACAATCAAACTCAACAGGACTTACCTGAATATAGTACAAGGATCATGTATTTTAAGCTCGTAGCAAAGAATATAGTTGGTTTTGTACAAAGGCATTTGTTGGATTAGTAAAGATGTGTCTATCGGCGATCTAGGCAAGCGAAGCATGGTAAATATACGAATGAACAATTAGCAAATGGAGCTTGATCTTGAATGTGTTCCTTTTCAGAACACAAGTCTGTAACTAGAAAGCATATAGCATGTATATAGTTCGAACTCTGCAGAAGGGTATACATTAACCCCACGAAAGACAAGGTCACAACTCATCAAATGGTCCGTTGACTCATAAGGAATAATACATTGTCTCAATCTTTCCCAAGTCTGTCCAAGGATGCTCACGAACGGTTAGAGCATGAGCCGAAGTCTGTCCAGGTGGTTTGTACAAGAAAATGTTCATATATTGCTACCATGGATACACGGTACTTAATTTAATCACAACGATAGAACAAAAGCTTATAGATTCATAATTAATAAATTCAAAGCTAAGCTAACTAATCTAAAAGCAGGAAAACTCAAACACGCTGGAAGATTGGTTTACATTAATTCGGTTTTATCTTCCATCCCCATTTATTATATGACTACCATTTTATTCTTCAATGAATTTTTTCAAAAAATAACTTCCATCATCAGGAGGTTCTGGTGGTCAGGTGTGCAAGAAGAAAATTGTACAACCTCCTTCAATTTTAGGTCATGGAAAGACATCTGCAGACCAAAAAAAAAAGAAGGTGGCTTGGGAATAAGGGACCTACAAACTATTAACAGAAGTCTTCTGCTCAATGCAGCATGGAAGATTGCTACAGGTAAAAACTCGTTTTTAGCTGAAGTCAAAATACTATCCTAATTCCAGCTTCTGGTTGGCCAATAATAGTCCTATTAAACCAGCTTTCTGGGCCTCTATTATGAGTGTTAAAGAGACTCTAGTTAGCAATTGCATTATCCAAATCCATAAAGGTAATTCCAGTATCTGGTCATCACCTTGGTGTAGCATCTGGAAGGAAATCCACAATCACCTCAACTTACCTATAACTGTTAGCCATCTCCCCTCTAATGTCTCTGACCTTTGGATGGCTAACACCAATTCTTGGAACCATGATTTAATCAATGATATTTTTGACTCTGTTGCTACTGACACTATCCTTAACACAACCGTTGTTCCCTCCACAAAAAATGATGTTGTTAGATGGATACCTTCCACCAAAGGGGAATGCACTACCAAAGACAGCTTTTAGATTTTTTTAACAATCAGCTGCAGGTTGAGCTGCCTCAACAGGGACCAAGAAGCATTTCTTCTGAAGCTCTTGATATTCTTCGAAGAATCTAGAAGCACAGGTACATAACTCCCAATGTTAAAACTTTTGCTTGGAGATTGATTAGAAGAGCTCTTTCCACAGGCCAAAGAGCAGGCAACTTATCCAGAAAGATTGAAAAAGCTTGCTTTTATTGTGGTCAACTTGAAAATGACTCCCACTTATTTTTTCATTGCAATTTCCCAAGGGCAGTTTGGTTCTCTGCTAATCCCCCCTTCAGATCAACTCTTCTACTCTTTGAGCAGGATGGAATTCAGGAAGCATTGAAGGCAATTATAACCACATCAACCCCTGACGATGACCTACACAGATTAGTGACGGCATTATGGTTCATATGGAAGGCCCGAAATGATCATCGTTTTAATAAAAAACAGTGGAGTGTTTTACAGGTCCATCATGCTGTCCAGGCGAACATCAAATTAGCCATGTCAGTAGGCATGCAGTCAAAGGAAAATGAAGCCCATGCAGCCGGCTCTGACCCCCTACAGGCGCTTCTCACTATTTCTGCAGGTGATCAACAGCAAGCTGAAACAGGAGCCACAACAATATTCCCTCACACAATGCAGGTACAATTTGGTGGTGTTATTGACCACCAGTTACAAGATGAAGCCCCTCAACAACCTGTACACCACCAAGGTGTCTCCAGCACCATGGCTGGTGATCAGGACTCATGCAGGATGCATGGTTCTCAACCAACCATCAAGTGTTATACCGATGCTTCCCTCAAGCCTGACAATGGACGTCATGAACCCCGAAAGGCTGGTCTTGGGGTCTGTGAACCAGCGCAAATACCTCATCCAAGCACAGGCTCCAAACTGCACATCAGTGCTCATGGCAGAGGCCGCTGCGCTTGCCATTGCAGCATGCATCACCAGGAGACTTCACATGCAGACTGTTGAGTTCTTTACAGATAGTCAAATCATGGCGACACTATTCTCTAGAACAAGCAGTGATTCTTCCCCCGAATGGAGAATGGAGTTATTCACCCAAACTTTCCTCAATGAGATCCAAGACAGGAATGTCATAGTCACAAAAACTGACAGGAAGACAAATATCAAGGCTCACTCCTTAGCAAATCTAGCCTTTAGGCACTCTGATGTAACCCAAAATCCAAATAACTCCTGCTTCATAGCTGATCATGCAGGCAGATGCCCACTTATGGAGGCGCTGCGGAAGTATCTCTTCATCTTTGTACTGTAATTGAGGCTATATGCCGCTGATAATAAAGTTCTGTTCTTTGTCAAAAAAAAAAACCCAAAAAAAAAAAAAAAAAAAAAAAATTACCCAGCAAGATACACCACCCAAGACCAGCTCTCTCATTTTGCCATGCCCCAACGCCTCGCCAGAGTCCTCGATTCATTTGTTATCAAGTGATAAAGTTTAAGATATTTGTTCCATCTTATGTTGATAAGTAGTGGACAAACAAGTCCTGTATAACATGCGGAGGGTCACATTATCCCCATGTAGTTTTGTCAATGGCGCATCTACTGTAAAGCATTTGGTATAGCTTATGTCCCAAATTTAGGCGCATTAGATAAGAATTATTCTAATATGCCCTTGCAGATTGAAAAGAGCGCGCAGCAAAGAAAACTTAATTCTATTTCATCATTCCGTATGAATTAGAGATTTACAAGGACAATATATAATCTCCATGACTGCACGGCGAGATCTAAAATGCCAACGCATCGTTGAACCCAGCATCATAGGCGGCGTCGGCCTCATAGTCACCGATCGCCTCTCCGAGCATCATCCCACCGACCGCACCGCCTAGGAGCCCTAGACCGAGCCCCATCCCCATACCTCCGCCATGCCTCGCCGGTGCAACCACCGGCTGCGCTGCGTAGCCGTACATCGCCGGTTGTGGTGCAGCAGTATTGTACCCGTACGGTGGCGGAGCAGCGTACGCGTAAGGCTGCGGTGGGTACGCCGCGTACGTCGAGCCATACCCATATTGATGCGGCGGCGGGTAAGCCTGCGGTGGCGGGTACACGGTGAGGGGCACCATCGTCTTGTCCGTCGTGTTCTCGGAGCCCTGCACGTACTTGGCGTACTGGCCTTGTTGTTTGCCTTCCAGTTCCGGGACACACGGGGTGGCGGGGACGTCGGTGAACTGATAGCAGAAGTAGAGGACGCCGTGGGCGCGGCCAGAATGCGGCCTGCGCACCTGGTAGCTCACGGGCCTCGGATCGCCACCCTTGTCGGCGCCGGCCAGGAGATCGTCGATGGGCACGAACACCTCGCCGATGTCGCGGTCGCCCAGGTGCACACGCTTGGCGAGGAGCCTCACGTGGAGCGCGAGGCCGCGGGTGTCAGCGGCAGCCGGGATGGGGAAATGTGCCACGGCGTTCCAGGCCGGGTTGCAGCCGTTGGTCTGGTCTACCTCGGTGCTGTGGCTAGGCACGCGGAGCCCGGAAATGGAAGCGACGGCGTAGATGCGCGGCCGGGAGAAGAGCGACACTTTCTTGAGGTCATTTGCCGACACCAGGGTGACCTCCAGGACACGGTACGCCATCGCCAAGCGCGCCGGCGAGGTGTTTTGCCGTGACAAGAAAACGTAGAAAGGTGGAGGAGGGAGAAAGATTGTAGGACGACGTGCGTATTTCCCTCGACAACGAAAACATTCGCAGGGCCCAAGTTAAAGAAGCGAAGCGGTTGTGTTTGGTTGGTGGTGGAGTTTTGCCCCAAAAATAGCCTTTAGATGGTGTCTACTATCGGAATTTTCAGACAATTTTTGTGCGCTCCACATTGTTTCCCGGAGTGTTTTTTTTTTTTTTTTCATTTGGAATTGCATAGTTTGGGGCTCTGTCCGTATTTTGCACTCAGTCAGTTCTAAAACTAATTTTATCTTAAGTGCAAACAGGCCCATAATCAATTTGTAGATTTTATCTATTATTAGGTTATATGTTGATCACCTGCTCTAACTTCACCATCCAAAATGCTCTGCCTTTCCATCTAGCGAGGACGATATCATCACCTCAAAACACTGCTCTTCGTTCCAAATTACAAGTAGCTTTGACGATGAAACAAAAAATTCATAAAACTTATAATTTAAAACGGAGGGAGTACTATGAAACCAATTTCAACCACTCCGCTAGAACGTACTGGGGACCACTGCTAGGTATTGAGTAATGTTAATAGCAAATATGCCACTGTAGAAGGTATTGTAAGATTGTCACCTCAAAACTGCAGTGTTAAAAGGCAAATATGTCACTACAAAATGTATTGTCAACTCAAAACGCTACATTTTCAACCACTACGCTATATCAGGCAATCATGGCTGGGTCTACAAACCAATAGTAATAAGTGATAGAAAATTAAAAAAAATGAGTTTTTAAATTCAAACTCAAGACCTCAATGTCTATGTTCCCTCAAACATATGTGCCAACTAGGCTACATGACACATGTCACTATATCACTAACGCTATTCTTTTAACTACACAATTTTAAATCTGATAATATATATTGGGCCTCATCACCCTTCGCCCCATTGTTCCAAACATGATTTCCCCTTCTTTTCCTCACAGATGGCGGACGATGGCTGGACCACCGGCTATTACTTAAACAAGGTTGTTTTTATGAAGCTCCTATATACCACCATGACCAAGCTAGGTATTTTGGTCCAATTTGAATATGTTGGGAGGCAATATGAGGACACTTACCAAGTTGTCGCTTGCTAGACTTTAAGGTACCTATGTCAGTTATGAGATGCAAATATGTTGTACACCCATGAGATTCTCACTACTACTCAAAACATTTTGCACGACGGGCACTTTTGATTAAGCGTGGCAGGCAAGAGCGCCCGTCAGGCACACGAGGTCACGGTTAATGGTTGATTAACTGTGACGGGCGATAATGCCCGCCACGCTTAATCGGTATAAAAAATTAAAAAAAAAGACCCAAGCCTAATGCGGCCCATACGGGCCCGACACCGAAGCCTAGATCCGCCGTCGCCGTCACGAAACCCTAAGCGCCGCCGGATCTTGGCGTCGTCGCCGCCGTCCCCTAGATCCGCCGGGTCCGTTCGCCCCTCGCAGCTGGATCTGAAGCGTGGCCGGGCGCCTCGCCGCGGATCCGAAGCGCCGCCCCCGCCTCCTCATTTGATCCGCCCTACGAGTAGCGCCGCCACCACATGGAGGCGTTGTACCACCGGCCGGACTGCGAGAAGAGGGAGTGAGAGCGAGATAGAGAGAGCAAGGGAGAGGGAGATGACGAATGTGCACCGATCTAAGAGAGAGGGAGAGGAAGGGGTGCGCCGCATTGCCGGGCGGGATCCCGCCCCGCCGCCGAGGCCGGGTGGATCCGCCCGCCAGCCCGCCGGGAGGCCGGGTGGATCCGTCGCTTTCGCCCGCCGCCGCATCACCGCCGAGGCGGGTGGATCTGCCGCCACGCCCGCCGCCATCTTCCGCCGCCGATTGTGGTCGCGAGGAAGAGCGCCATGGGAAGGGGAGCCGGCCGACGCAAGGAAGAGGGACGGGAGGGAGAGAAGAGAGAGAGAGGGAGGAGAGTAAATGGATTAGGGTTTGGTGGGATTGGGAAGAGTTTGTTTATATATGAACCCGATAGGTGTGAGATAGTGGGCTTTCGCCTGGACCTGCAGCTGGGCTTCTATTTTGCGTGACGGGCCTTTAAAGACGCCCGCCACGGAAATTCGATTTTACGTGGCGGGCAAAAGTGCCTGTCACGCAAAATAAAAAGCGTCTGCCACGGTAAATCATACGCGTAACCGTGGCGGGCAAAAGATGTGCCGCCCGCGGAAAAAGATTTTGCAGTATCATGCAAAATCATTTCGTTAGTAGTGTCTCCACCCTTTGGTAAGAAGCAAGGCTATGTGGGTAGATCGGATGACGACCCTCGAAGGTCTTGAACTACGAGAAGGTAAACGAACTATAATGTTAATGTCTAACTACTTGCTTTTCCTAGATAAGCAGTGTGACAAGTAGGCCACCAATTTAAGGAAGTGCATTCATGGAGCAAAGGATGTAGAGAAGTAGATCAAGACCCTCAAAGTGCAATTTGACGAGGCTAATGCAGAAGTAGTTGGAGCGAAGAGTGGTCGTGAGGTTGCAACAATTGAATACTTCAAGCAAGGCAACGATCGCCACACTCGATAGTTGAAACATTTTTACCTTATCACTAGGGCCAAGTGAAAGACCCTCACTTTGGAAGAGGAGAGCCCCATACTATATGGAACCCAGTTGGAACCATGGGAAAAATTCAAGCGACGATTGTGGATGTTCCGCCTACGCCTCCCCAATAGACACCTCCCATGTAATCTGAGATAGGATCAACTGATGGTGCCTACCCTCATGCCATCCTAGCTCCTGAAGGATTCCTTGAGATTCAAAGCATGATCCAAGTGGACACATCGCCCCCTCTGGAATGAAGCTAATATGATCCGAAGCTAAACCCTTAAAAGATGTTCTGCCTATAATGTAATCCCACTCACTTTGCCTTGGCTCTAGTGGTGTTAGTTGTTTGAGCCGCCACTTGAATAGTTCTAATGTAGATGTCCTTATTCTTAAGGGAATGAATCCTAACTCGTCTTTTTATAAATGCTCATGTCGAGATGTTCCCGTGTTGTAGTTCTTACTCTTTCCACATATAGTGTAATCCCATCTAGGTGTACTGCTTTAAATCTATGTGTGTTAGTTGCTTGAGCGCAACTCCGTCAAAGTTGTTTGAGCCGCCACTTGAATAGTTCTACGTAGATGTCCTTATTCTTAAGGGGAATGAATCCTAACTCGTCTTTTTTATAAATGCTCATGTCAGGAGATGTTCCCGTGTTGTAGTTCTTACTCTTTCCACATATAGTGTAATCCCATCTAGGTGTACTGCTTTAAATCTATGTGTGTTAGTTGCTTGAGCGCAACTCCGTCAAGCATTTCTTTGCACTAACGTGGCATTGATTTTGATGGCCACGAATAGGCATCATGTAATGAGAACCAACCCAAATAGACCCGCCTTTCTTAGTCACGCAATGAGAAAACATATTAGACATATTATCATCACAACTCCAGCAGTTAAGCAACTTCAAGATAAACCGTTAAAAACATAATTGCTCATACATAAAATTCATTTCACCCTCTAGGCAAAACTGTTGTTTAGAACAAGTTTTGGTTTCAAAACTCAATAAAAAGTACAAATATGAATAACAGTTTGTATGAAAATGTGCAGGCTATATGGATTCTTATCTAACTTAGGTAAGTTATAGACTTTGCATCACGTATTGTAAGGATTCTCCTACCACAACGGATTCAATTATGGGGATCTGAACGGAATTTTCCAACCACAATACACAACGAATTCAATTATGGGGATCTAAACGGGCCCTAAATGATTCCAGACTGTGACAGAACCTCCTAATTACTGGGCCCACCTGCACCTATCATTGTCCCAAAGACCTCTGTCGGGTGTCATCGGAAACCCCGATTACATCTCATACTAGGATCAACAAAAGGAGTAGCTACAAGTCTACAACATTACAACATTTGTTATAAAAATATAGATCAGAGTGCGGAAGAATAATAACATTAATTTTACAAAATGTGAGTAGGTTACATTTGAATAAACTTAACTTAATTTGCGGAAGCAAAGTAGAACTACAGGGGACAACCAGACCATGTCGAGGCCACCGACACAACCTTGGTTAGCAGCACGAGTCAACACCTACAACAAGGGTTAACAAACCCCGAGTACACAATGTACTCCGCAAGACTTACCCGACAAAAAGAAAAGACTTCAAGGATATGCTGGCTTAAGGGAAGTAGAGCTAGACAAAAGGAGTTTGCAGAAAAAGCTTACTAATAGTGGATCCTTAATTTCAACATTTTTAGCATCAATATTCATTGAAGCATAAAAAAAATCTAGATTTGCACCTATTCTATCTCAGTCACTTCTTTTAAACATCACATCTCATATTCATCTAGTGTACATGATCACTACTGTTCCATCATTAAAACTATAAAACTACGATGCCTAGTCAGAAGAACGGGTCTCCATATCCGAGAAGCAACGGCGATCCGCGAATCGATTCAAACCCAGCTGGGGATCCCTAACCACACGACATATGAAGCACTTAAGCTTGCATATATCAACCCTCACTCAGTTCGTCCAAAAACGGACTGGGTCCATCGCCACCCGAGCAAGGTACTCCACCTCCCTACCCCGTCCTAATGACAGTTTGACCAGTAGAGTGGGTACACACTACTACCGCCATCTCTCCACTCCGGTCTTGCGGTTGTCCATTTCCGATTTGGCACACCCCCAAGATCGGGCTTACCGGGGCATGTGGCGATTAGTTTCGGCCGATCTAGGGCGACGCCCAGAAGGCCTCGGGCCCAACTTGTGTTCAGTAGTCCCAAACTTAACAAGCCAAACAACGAACGGTCCTTAACCCGACCGCGAGGCGGGACAAACACGACCCGAGCGAACTTGTCGGCTTAACCACCATAATATTTTTCCCATCGTCCCCGTTCGGTCTCATATTAAAAATTGTTATGTCCACCAACAGGGTGGAGGAACAAAGGTAACCAAAAATCTCGCGAATGATGAAACCATCATTCGACTTCTACCGAAGTCTAAGCATTACTAAGCATAAGAGATCGACCTACACATACTAGTGGGTTAACATCTGGAATAACTGTAGATCAAGGTAGTCATGCGAGAACGTTATCAACCAACTCCTATTAACTTAATGCACATTTCACTAGACTTAAGGTGAATAAAGCATTTGTAAAAACGAGAGAAGGGTTTATGCTCGGGGGGTTTGCCCGTGTTGCGAGGAAAGTCGGTCTCAGAGAAAGATTGTCGAAGTCAAACTTGACATTATCCATGTCGACGGACGGATCTTCTCCAAAGCTTTATCATCGCGAACCATTTCACTCTCGTTTACACTACACGTAATAATGATGCATGTTTAACATGATGGAATGGTAAACATGATGCTTGATGGGTGCATGAAATGATAAACAACTTGAGTACAACTTTCCTTCACGATAAAGTTGCAATCCAACAAAACCAACTTGTTGAACTACTCTATAAGATAGCTTCACCATTGCCTAAGGAGTTCTAAGGACTATTTGATTGTGGTATGATCTAAGATTCACAAAGCAATCCCAAAACACTCAAAACCTAAGTTATTATACGCTAACTACTTGCTTTTTCTAATAAACAAATAAAGCATAAAAATAGAAAATAAATTAACTTTATCAAAATGGCTCCAAACTTTTTAGACAAGAAGAACATACCATAAAACAGCACCAAATAAATTTTCATGAATTTTGGAAATATTTTTATTTTCTAAAAAAAAACATGGATGGTGCATTTTTCAATTAAGAATGTATTTTTAAATCATGCAAGAACTATTCAAAACCAAAGTTTCAAATTTTTCATAGGTAGACAACATCATAGGAAGGCTACACAAAAAGTTTTAGAATTTTTAAACAAGTATTTGAATTTCTATGAATTTTTAAAGAAAACAACACTATTCATACATTTGAAATAAAAGCAAAACAATCTTCTCTCTCAACTCTCGCTTACAGGCGGGGCCTGGGGTCCAGAACAGTACCCCGCGCTGACTCCGGCTCCCGCCGACGACGAGGTCCGCGGCGGTGCAGGCGACACCTACAGACTTAGAACGACCCCGCACACCTCTGGGGACATGACGGTTGGGCACCAAGCTCACCGGAACAGATACGCCGGCGCACATGGCGAACGACGGATCTCCGGCGAGGCGGACACGACGATCGGAGGCGTCTCCGAGGACGACAAGATGACCAGCAAGGTCAGCACGCGAGCACGAACAAAAGCCCTAACTTAATTGAACCCAAACAAGCTCCAAAAGGGTGCGACCACAGGCTCGGCGGCACGGCACGACACCGCTCGCCGGCGACCGGCGACTACAACGCGGCAGAGGCTAAAGAAAGGCATGAATAGCTTTGATAGCTCACCGCGAACACGATGCTCCCGCTGGTTCGAGCTGTGATCGGGCGGAGCAAGGTTAACGGCGGGGACGGCACGGCAGCTACGGCAGCGCGAACTGGCAGCGGCAACGGCGTTCCGGCGCGTCCAGAGCTTGGCTGTGAAAAACAGCGGGCCAATCATGATCGAGACATCAAGGAGATGCGGAAACACAAAATGAAACGGCACTAGGATCACCGGGCTGGGGTGATGACAGAGGAATGGCTCACGGCGGCGCTGCACATCCATGGCTGCTGCTGCTGTGTTTGCCGGCCATGCTCGAGCAGAAGGAATGGCCCCTGGGATTGATGCGTCCAGCAGCCGGTCGGCAGCTCGGCCAGCCAGAGCCGGTCCTGACCCGGTCGTGGCTCCTGCTGGTGGCAGTCCGGCGGCCAGCCATTGCAGCTATTGCTGCACTGCCGTTGCTGCTGCTGTTGATGCAAGGTTGCTGCTGCAGGTGCTTGGCAAAGGAAAGGGAGGCAAGATGGCTGCAGCTAAGAGGTGAAAGGACTAAGGAGGGCACCGGCATGGAGGAAGAGAAAGGAAGGAACGCTAGTGCTGCTGCTGCTTTGCTCTGTTCGTTGCTGTCCAAACAGAAATCAAAGAGATGGGAGAGAACGAGAGGATGAGGGAGAGGAAGAGAAATTAAATTTGTCCACTGCATTCATTTAAGGTGCAACACGTAAGGAGGGGGGAGGTGGCATCGACGTTCCAGGAAGCGGCAGGCAAGACGACGTTGATCAGGCAAGCAAGCAGCTAGATGGCAGCTAGGGCTTTTTCTCGTAGCGTACTAGTTCATCTTCCTCTCTTCTTCTTCAAAAATCTCCCAAAATTTGAATAGAAGTTGAAAATCTCCAAGAATAAAAATTTCTCAATTCAACAAGATCTACACATTTCATAAAATGAACATTTTCAAATTCGGCCTCTAAATAGGACTTTTTGAAATAGGGTCAAAAAAGGATAAATTTGAATTCAAAATTACTTTTAAAATTTTATAAAAACTTGAAAAAAACTTTGTACACCTCTTTTGTACAACAAAACAAGATCTACAAAATAGCCTTTGAAAGTTTTGTCAAATTTTTATGGGATTTTGAAATAACGAAAAAAAGGGTAAACTAGGGTTTTCGGTTTCAAATCAATTTGAATTTAATCAAATTGCAAACCACAAAAAAAAAAATAACTATAAAAACCTACTTTGGATCAAACACAAGTGATCAAAATAAATTTACACTAAAACTCTAAAGCACAAACAATTGCTAAATAAATAAACTTATTTTAATGCATTGAAAATTATCCAACCATGCATGCTTTGCAATACATATGATGACATGTTTAAAATTTTAATTGCATATTAACATCAGGGATGTTACACAGACCATACTCTACATTTTGCAAGAAATTCACGTTCATAGGTATAAACATGGAGTGGGTGATAAATTTTGGTGTTAAAAATCGAGATCCTATGGACTTTGGGACATTCTTTAGCCACATTTTTGTCGAATCAATCAAGTTTAGGAAACTAGTCGGTCATATTGTTTTTTATACAAGGTCAGTCGATATTAATTTGTTATTTGAGCGAGAGAAAAGGGGAAAAAAAAAAAAGGAAACCGGTCGATTTCCGAAGAGAGAGAAAGGAAAGAAATCAAGCCGTGCGCGTGGCGAATTCTATCCGCCCCGACTCCCCTCCCTCGCCGCACCGTATCCAACTCGAGCTCGTTCCTTCGCCGATCCAGAAGCGAACTCCGTCGTAGGTAACCCTGCCGCCGCCTACGATAAAACGGAACCCGCCGCGGCAACTGCGTCCACTCCCAGACGGGCACGGCACGGAGGACGAACAGGCTCCGCGCGCAGCCTTCTTCTCTGCAAGAAACGCTACGCGAGAAAGAAAGAGGGCGCACGATCGACATCTATAGATTTCCAACGGGCCGTCAATGGCGGGCCACCGTGCCTCACGGGCCGTGCCTCTCTACGACGAGGCCAAATCGCGGAGGCCGGCGATTTTTAAAAAACACTCAAACATGATCATTTTTACACTTATACCAAATATATGTATAATATTATACCAAGAATGAAAATATCGGTGGCCTAATATACCAAATATGTATAATATTATCATATTTGCCAGTATATTGCCACCGCCTCCCCTTTCTTAACGTGCGGGCGTGCGTGCCCCGTGCACCCTGGGTCGGCCCAAGCACGGCCCACGGGCTTTTACGGCCAGCCCGTATGGGCCTCCCTGCGGGGGCTCGGGCCTTTTTGGGCCGTGCCAAAAAACCGTGCCTCGGGCGGGTCTTCGGGCCGATGGAAAACTATATCGACATCCGATCAATGGCGCTTCCGGACGAGGCGGAGGCCGGCGATGGCAGGCCTGTGGTGGCGATGAAGAAGTCGGCGTGGACAAATGAGGAGGACGCCGTGCTGAAGCAGCAGGTGGCGGTGCACGGCGCGCAGAACTGGGCTGCCATCAGCGAGGCGCTGCCCGGGCGCAACCCCAAGTCGTGCCGCCTCCGCTGGTGCCAGCACCTGAGCCCCGTCGTCGACACCGCCACGGCCTTCACCGCGCAGGAGGACGAGAAGATCATCGCCAACTACCACAAGTACCCCAAGAAGTGGGCCACCATCGCGGGCTTCCTCCCGGGCCGCACCGACAACGCCATCAAGAACCGCTGGCACTCCGTCCTTGGCAAGGTGTACCTCCAGCAGCAGCAGCAGCAGTGGGCGGCGCATGGACCCATCCGCCCCACGCTGGTTCTGTTTCCTTTGGCGCCCGGAGATGTCAAGGCGTTTGGCAGAGACAGGATGATCCCAGTGCTCCGCCGCCCGCCGCCGCCGGGGGGGTTGATCTCAGCGGCGAGTGCCTGAAGCTGTTCCCGCTGGAGGCAGGGGATCTCGTCAGGGGCGACAATGCGAGCGAGGCAGCGCCCATGGATGTGGATTACAGCACCGACGAGTCGCTTGTCAAGCTGAAGCTCTGGCCATCTACGAACCACAACCACGGCGGCGGCGGCGTTCAGGGCGTTGGTGCAGGCAGTTCGGGCACCTAAAATTCTCCTGTATCTGCCTGAATTGTCTTGTCCTTCGATCCCTTGGTTGTCTTTGTTCTGAACTTCTGATTTGTATAACAAATTTTCATGACCGACTGAACTTTCGATGTTGGATAAGATACTAGCTAGAAGCAAGGAGAGTATTGATCGATGTTCTTGCATTTTGCTTTTCAATTCGTGAGACTACATTAGAGGATGAATTGTACCGGAGACTGAAATTGAAATGCAGAGGCCCACCTTTCCGCACTTTGTTCCTACTAGAAAAAATTAATATCTTGTTTTCTTTCATCAGATCAATCTTTTTCTAATGCTTTTAACAAATTATTAAAACCCTCGTAAAATCATCTCAAATAGTTGCCAAAATAAAAAAAATGGTAAATCAATGAATTTTCCATATAGCCAAAAACGTTAGGAACATATTTGTTGCATTTCTCAGACAATTTTTCAAAATTCTAGCTCCTAAATATAGAATATAATTTTTTGCATTATAAATCCCGAACTATTTTGAAATTAGTCTAACCGCTTTTACATTTTTTATCTCTCTTATCCCATTTGCATTGAAAACCCTATTCTACTCCTTATTGTCTCTTGTATGTACATTGCCATTGAGAACCCCCTGTCCTGGTTCTCTTTTGATTGGCCTATCGATACACAGACATATATATTTTCGCATGATTGGATCCATCTTTCCAAGTCTGAAAAATTGAGAGAGTTGAGCTACGAAGTTGTTGGAGAGCAGCTTTTCCATTCAAACCCAAAAATTAATGTTTGCGTTGGAAATTCTTTGATATGCTCTAAGCACTATATGCATGTTTGCCTCCCAACCTAGTAAACTCATCCAGCCGTGGCATGTGCCATGTGTCCTAGGCATTCAAGGTCTATTTAGTGGTGTCCTAGATAGTTTGCTTACAAAAAAATGTTGCCCGACATTTGTTTGGAAAGTTAATGCTTTTTGTGAGGCAAACTCAAAGTGTGTTTGGTTTGAAGCACCTTTAGACAAATTTTGCCTTAGTTACATCTGTTGTATCAATACTCACTAGTCTCTGAAGCTAAATGCGTATTTTAGGTATCTAATAGGGACTAGACGTCATGGCAAGTTGGAGGGCCGCTAGTATGTTTTTTTTACTCTACAACATAAGAGCATCCGGAGTGGAAGCTATATACATGTGGATAGCTACAATCCAAAGAAGTAGGTTAGGCATCTTCGTCCAACTGACCGCGCCCCCGATCGAGGGCTCTGGTTTGGATCACCAACCTCTGCATAACTATTGGCCACCTGGAGGGACGTGACCTAGACCGTCATCCTGGAAGGTCCGCTACCATCGCTCGGCGCCGAGCCCCCGGTCGTTCCAGGTAGGCCGTCCCCAAGCCGATGACGCCATCCCCAGAGCCCACAACGTCGGTGGCCAGCGCAGACCTGCTGCCTTGAAGATCTCTTGTTTGGTTTTGGATAATTAGTGACACCTAAGGACTAATCTCTCGATGCTAAGTGTCTACTAGATTGGAGATTGGTCATGGCAAGTGTGGAGCATGATGATCATGGTGGATGGATCGAGGTGATCCAAAAGATGATCAAGCATCCAACTTGGAGGGTTTGGAGATCAATTGAGCCCCAAGGCAAAGGTATAACCATAGGGCTTTTGATTTCACACTCAAGACACCATAGAGGGTGTGAGTGATTATAGGATCGATAAGCCGTACTATAAAGAGGGGAAACTTATCGTACATATCGGTCCTCATGTGCCTTTAGGTTCAAAATTCATATGCATGCATTCTAACCTAAAGAGCTAACTTCGTCCTTGTCGAAAATGGTTTCAAAATGCTAACACATGGTGTCGAGGTGTTCTTCGACGTGTCGGCAATAAGAAACAAGTGACGGAAGTCGGTTTGGAGCAAAGGCGAAGGAACGACGGCAACGACGAAAATTCGCGGCTTCGGATGTGACCGGGCCGGGCGGCCGGAAGCACGAAGATTCGGCCGGACGCACCGGTGCTCGCGTCCGGCGAGAGCTTGTTTTGGAGCTCGGCCGAGGCGACGGACGATCGACCGGATGCTTCCGGTGCTGACCGGCACCGGCCGGACGTGTGACCGGGGCGCTCAAGGGCGAGGGGTTCGAACCTTTGTTTGGGTCGTGTCGGTTGTGACCGGACCCACCGACCGGACTCATCATGC
Organism: Hyparrhenia diplandra; assembly: GCA_015847255.1. NCBI lineage: Eukaryota > Viridiplantae > Streptophyta > Magnoliopsida > Poales > Poaceae > Hyparrhenia > Hyparrhenia diplandra. The sequence goes on along the minus strand of JADLZK010000903.1, from coordinate 42,414 downwards.
TCCAGTCAGTGCGTCCGGTCAGGCTGCAGAAACCGTGGGTTTCTCCCCAATGGCCATATTTTGTGGTGTGGCCTATTTATACCCCCTTGGCTGCCTCTTGCTCTCTCTCTCTTGGTCATTTGAATCATTCCTAACACCCTTGAGTTGAGCAAGCAAGCCTCCTCCTCTCTCATTCTTGATTTGAGCTTCATTCTTGAGAGAAGAGTTGATCCAAGTGCATTTGCATTGAGTTCTTGCATCTAGAGGCACTTGGGGATCGTTGTGAGCCGGTTGGTTTCTTGTTTCTCTTGGAGACACCGCTCCTAGCCGGCTTGGTGATTTGGTGGAGTTGTTGGCAAGAGAAGGTGATTGTTCTTGGCCACTTCCGGTTGATTTGTGAGAGGATCACGCACTCCTCGTCGGGAAGACAAAGTGCAAGGAATACATTGCTCGTGTCTTGGGTACCTCACTTGTGAGTGGTGTGTTGAGGCTAGCAAGGGCACCGCCTAGCTCAAACACCATCCTTGTGTTGGTCGGCACAACCGGAGACTAGCTTGTCGGTGTACAAGTGAACTCCGGGTGAACAAATCGACTTGTTCATTGTCTCGGTGTTTGGATCATCACCTTCGAGTGATTGATGGTTCATCTTCTCCCCGGTGATTGGTTGACATCCTCTACGAGTTGGTATATTGCTCTTACTCTTGTATTTACCTTCCTAGTTTACTTTGAGTAGAGAGCTAGCTTTGCTTTGTGTAGTTGTTCTTGCTAGCATAAAGGACCATAATAGGACTGCTCATTAGCTAGAGTAGTGACATAGACTTTGTGTGGATTAGAGATCATAGAAATATTTAGTCTTGTCACTAGAAGGCTTGCAAGACCCCTAGAGCTAGCGCAAACCGCATTATCGCCATTTGTTATACTAATCGGTTTGTTTAGTTGAGTTTGTAGAAAATTTTATAGGCTATTCACCCCCCTTAGCCATCTAGGACCTTACAAGCCTTCGCCTGCCTCATGGACCACGGTCCTAGAGGGCCCGCTACCGGCCCTTGGGGCCACCTGGGAAGGAGCTTCTTCGGGACCTTTCTCGCCCACCTCTAAAGCTGGAGAACCACAAGAGCTGGGGGAGACTGAGCCGGCACTAGCAGAGGTGTCGGCTGATCTGGATGCCCCAGCAGCGACTCACCGACCGATCGGTGAGCGGGGCGGGGAGCACCGTGACATGGCCGCAACCATGGTGGACGTTGGCTCTGAAGGCATGTCGGCTCTGACAGCGGCCGGCCACGCGGCCGTCAGCGTCAGGGCTGCCGGGCGTGAGGGGAGAGGCCGCGCCACATGGGCAAGTGGTTGAGATCCCGTGTTGGCGGGACCGCCACCCGGGAGTGTGTGGCGCTTGGACAATGACAACGGTCTTTGCCGCCGCCACGGGGTTTTCTGTACACGCACCGCACGGGATGTCGGGATGGTGTAGGGTCGAGATGGGGACTAGAGGGGGGTGAATAGTTCTTTTTAAAACTAAAAGCGCCGGCTAAACAAATATGATGCGGAATTGAAACTATTCGTTTAGCCAAGACTTCACCCCTCTAGCTATGACTCTATATCACCTCAGAAAAGATCCTACACAAAGCAAATGAGGTGATAAGCCTATCTTGAGCTCCTAACCGTTTCTATTGCAAGGTCACACAAACCTATGCACTAGTAGTTCAAACAAAGGTGAGCTCCTACACAATTATAATGAGCAAAAGCACAAAGCCAAACCTAAGCTCGCTAGATGCACTAAGGACAAGGCGACACACGCCTAACCCAAAGGCTCAAATTACTTAGCTACACAAACTAAGCAAAGCAACTAACAAGTTACACAAGCTAGTAATTGCAAGAGCTACTCCACAAGCACAAGCACAAGGTATATATGAATGTAAATACGAAGCTTGTGATTTGGAGAATGCAAACCACCGAGAAGAGTAGACAAGTTGACACCGGTGATTTTTTTACCGAGGTATCGGGAAGCTTGCCAACTTCCCCCTACTCCTCGTTGTGTCGACCAACACCTTGGGTGGTTCCTTTGGTGTTTCATCTAGATGGTTCTTCGGTGTGACTCTCCGATGACTTGCCCCTCAAGGCATGCCCCGCAAGGCACCGCAAGACACCACTCTCAAGTGAGCCTCTCAAGGCACCGCAAGACACCACACGCACAAGGGAGGTACTCAACGACACGCTCTTGTAGTGTCGCTCTTCGCGATCCCCGCGAGGTGAGCACGAACCTCTCACAAATCCTCCTTCGAGCACCGCACAAGCTTCCTTGCGTGCTTCATGAAGTCTCTTGCCACCAAGCCGTCTAGGAGGTGGCAACCTCCAAGAGCAACAAGCACACCGGCTTGCAACACGATCACCTAGTGCCACGAATCGCGATCTCTCAACGCGAATGCACTAGAATCACTCCTCACTTTGATTTGGATGAACTCTATCAATCACAAGTGAGTGGGAGGGCTCTCAAGCACTCTCAAGCATGGACACAAAGTCCCCAAGGTGCTAAGCCACCAGCCAAGGCCGGCCACCCCATCTATTTATAGCCACAAGCCACAATAGAGCTCCGGCCAAAGCCGGACGCGCGCGGCCGTCCGCCCGGCCCGACGCCAGCCAGCGCCCGATCAAACCGGCCCAACGGTCGAAAGTCGGTGTTCATCGCCGGACGCCGCCAGCGCGCCAAGGCCAGACGCCGCCAGCGCCAGCGCCCCCGGGCGACCCCCGTGACACCCTCTGCGGGCTGCGTCCGTGCGTCAGTTCCCAAACCCAACTCAACCTGCATACAACCGCCGCCTTTGCAAATGTGCCAACACCACCAAGTGTACATCGCCATGTCCATGTGTGTTAGCATTTTCACAATCATTTCAAAGGACGGGTTAGCTCTTAGCACGCCACTTGATCCTAACACATCGCAAAGTTAGATCGCTCAAGTGGCACTAGATGACCGATATGCAAACAAGTTTGCCCCTCTTGATAGTACGGCCATCTATCCTAAATCCGGTCATAAACTTCTCTAAGCTCCTCATGACCGGCGAAATGAAATGCCCTATAGGTTATACCTTTGCCTTGCGCATTTCCATTTCGCTCCATCTCCAAGTGCCGATGCAACACATGCACCAACACGATCAACAAATGATATGATCCACTTCATATCATCACGCGACACTATTGGTCCATCGATCTTGACCTCACTTTCTCTTCACCGTTGCGTCGGTCCGTCGGCGCCAAGTCTTGCCCAAGCTTCACCGCCTCGCGGTCCATCACTTCACTGCCTCGACTTGCCCTTCACACTTGCAACCGGTCCATCAAGCCAAGCCTTGTCTTGATCTTCACCACCTTGGTCACATGACTCCATGTCATGTCTCATATGCAATAAAGCTGCTTCATTGCGTCATCACATGTGAACTAATCTCCTGTGTATTATCTCAATCACACATTATTAGTTCACCTAATGTTGTCACTCAATTACCAAAAAACCACAAGGGACCATTCAGATGGACTGGGACACGTCGCGCGATGGCGATGATGTTGTAGTGCTCAGCGGACGCATTGAGGGATTCGCCCAACGGGTGCTCAAGGAGGCCGCCGCACCCCTGCTGCAGACGCCCGCAACACCCCTGTTGCGGACCAAGATGTTGTACCACTCAGCGGGACTCCTTGAGGATCGCCCAACGGGTGCTCAAGAGCATGGCGGCCACGCAGCCGCCATAACACCGCGGACCGGTCACCACTTGTCCGGACTCCTTCTCAGGTGCAGAGCCGGCCGGCCGGGTCGCGAGCGTCGATCACGGAGGAAGCCTTTATCTTACAACGGCTTCGCCGGCTTCAGGGGAAAATGACGGCGAAGACCAAGCAGGGGTATGAGGCCATGTCCGGCGGTGACCCCGCTGACGGGAGTCCAAGTCGTTACGGCAGCTCTTCCACGACCGCCGCCCTTGGTAGTCCGGTGGGCAACGCGCGCTAGTAATCGAAATGATTTTGCGAGCACTTGCAAAATCTTTTCCGTGGCGGCACTTTTTTGCCCGTCCACGGAAAATACCCCGCCACGTCCAGCTTTTTTTACGTGGCGGGCGTTTTTTGCCCGTCACGGGAAAGATTTTTTTTGCGTGGCGGGCACCTTAACACACACGCCACGCAAAATAAAATCTTTTGCGTGGCGGGCGTTTAAGGTGCCCGCCACGCAAAAAATTTCCCGCGGGCGGCATCTTAAAACCCGCCACGTAAATCCTCAAGGCCCAACAAGCCCGGGAATGGTCCGATATCCAAAGCACCATATATATACCGGTTAGGGTTTGGCACACCCATCCACTCTCCCTCCCTCACTCCACCCGGTCGAGATATCCAGCGCCTCTCTCTCCCTTCCCGTTCCCCTCGACACAACTCCCTCCACGGCCGGCGGCGGCCCCCCTCCCTCCCCGAGGCTGCCCGGCCCCCTCCCTTCCCCGGCGGCGGCGGCGCGGCCCGGCCCCTCCAAGACGGCGGCGCGCTCGGGATCCGGTGGCGATCGACGACGCGGCGCTCCGTCCTCGACCAGATCCGGCCATCTCCGCGGGCGCGGATCCGCCGGCGGCTCGGCTTCTCCGTGGGGCGGCGCGGGGGATGTACCGGGCGCCGACGGCGGCGGATCCGGGTGGGGGCGGCGGCGGGCGCGGCGGATCCGCCGGGGACGGCGGCGGCGGTGCTCCGGCAAATGTTGCGGAGCCGGGGCTCGGTGTCGGGCCCGTATGGGCCGCACCGCCTCGGGCTTTTTTTTTTTTTTTTATTAACCGTGGCGGGCACCGTGCCCGCCACGGATATGGTCACATTTTCCGTGACCTTTGCTTAGTGACGGGCACCCTTGCCCGCCACGCAAAATCTGAATCGCCCGCCACGGAAAAGTATTTCGGTAGTAGTGGTGGCGCCCGCGATGAGCGCCACCGCTGATCCATGGATTGGTGCCGGACGCGCAATCTAGGTTGTCTAAATCCATGAGTAATCCGCTTAGGAGGAAAGGTTTGGGAGTGGCGCATAATGTAATATCCTAACTCCCAGGAATGCGCGAAAGCGCGACAACGCGAAAGCACGGAAGTAAAAACTCTTCTCTTAAATAAAAAATGCGCAGAGAAAAGAAAAAGCATCTTCGTCCATGCGTGATGTGTAGTGCACGCTCCAGTCACATGGACACAGTGGCATAGCAAAGAGTGTTTGGAGATCGAGGAAGCTACACCGCACGTCTACACGTTGCTAACGAAACAACTGTCAGCGTCTTCCTCGGACCTCTCTTTCTCTCCTTCCCACTCTCATCTCTCTCCTTCTGGCCACATATCCTCTCCAAGAACACAAAACCATCAGCAAATCGAAGTTCCGGCCGGTCCGACCAAGAATCGCCGGTTGATCGACCACATAGGAATAAAATGCCGTCATGATCCGTGCGCATGCGTCCCCCTTCGATCTGATTCTCGGCGCCGATCCTTGCATCTCCTAATAAAATGTGGCCGACGGACCCAGAGTATGGCCTCTCCCCCAAGAACACCATCGGCATCGATGTGTACAACCCTGCACCGGTGAGTCACCTCCGATCCTCACCTTCACTACATTGCGCAACAATTTGTTATCTTTTATCTGTCGTCGTTTAATAAGTAATTGACTGCAGATTTTACAAATGAAATTTCATGTCCGTTTTTGTGCTGACTGTAGATTAATTGCTGAATTTTTCCATAATGTTATTGATCATTGGAGCGATTGTATATACGCACTGCATATATATTGTACTCATGAATGATGACGGATAGATATATGTGATTAACTGATAAATGCATTCAGCTGCACTGGACGAGCCTCCTGGTGCTGGCGTACCAGAGCTGCGGCGTGGTGTACGGCGACCTGAGCACGTCGCCGCTGTACGTATTCAAGGGCACCTTCTCGGGCTCGTTGCACCGGTTCCTGGACGAGGAGACGGTGTTCGGCGTCTTTTCCGTGGTGTTCTGGACCATCACGCTCATCCCGCTCCTCAAGTACGTGATGATCGTCCTCGGCGCCGACGACAACGGCGAAGGCGGCACGTTCGCGCTCTACTCGCTGCTGGTGCGGCACGCCAAGTTCAGCCTGATGCCCAACCAGCAGGCAGCCGACGAGGAGCTGTCGGCGTACTACAGGCCCGGGTACAAGACGGAGGAGACGCCCATCCTCAGGGCGCTCAGGAACTTCCTCGAGAAGCACAAGAAGTCGCGCACGTGCCTGCTCCTCATGGTGCTCTTCGGGGCATCGCTCGTCATCGGCGACGGCGTCCTCACGCCGGCGATGTCAGGTATATAATATATCGATCGTGTGCGCTTCAACCTCTCATCGTTGGTCTGATGCATTTCGATTTGATGCATGGTGTCCCAGTGCTGTCGTCCTTCTCTGGTCTCCAGGTCCATTCCAGTTCGTTGACACACGGTACGTAATTAACCGGACGGACGCTGATGCATTGCCATATGCATATGATCGAGATCATCATGATTGAAACGACGTACGACAGGTGAGGTGGTGCTGCTGTCGTGCATCGTGCTGGTGTGCCTCTTCACCCTGCAGCACTGGGGGACGCGCCGCGTGGCCTTCCTGTTCGCGCCCGTCGTCGTCCTCTGGCTGCTCTTGCTGGCGGCGCTCGGCATCTACAACATCGCCGTGTGGAACCCGAGGGTCCTGCGCGCGCTCTCGCCCTTGTACGTCGTCAGGTTCTTCCAGCGCACCGGCAAGGACGGCTGGATCTCGCTCGGAGGGGTGCTGCTCTCCATGACCGGCACAGAGGCTATGTATGCAGATCTTGGCCACTTCACTGCAGCGTCCATAAGGGTGGGCATTCTTTGTTTTGTCATATATCATTCGTCACTTGCTTGGTGCATTGTGACGTACGTGTGGATGCTAAATTGTTTTGTTTCAACAGGTCGCTTTCGTGGGCCTCATCTACCCGTGCCTGGTGCTGCAGTACATGGGGCAGGCGGCCTTCCTGTCCAAATCTCCCGACTGCAACATCCACTTCATCTTCTTCGAGTCCATCCCTCGTATGTCCAAATCCTTCCTTGTTCCGCCGGTAAACATGCATTTCATGGATGATCGATGCATGATCCGCATGCAGGCCCCGTCTTCTGGCCTGTGCTGGTCATCGCGACGCTGGCGGCGATCGTGGGCAGCCAGGCGGTGATCTCGGCCACCTTCTCCATCGTCCGGCAGTGCACCGCGCTGGGCTGCTTCCCGCGCGTCAAGATCGTGCACACCTCCAACCGCATCCACGGGCAGATCTACAGCCCCGAGATCAACTGGATCCTCATGCTCATCTGCCTCGCCGTCACCGTCGGCTTCCGCGACACCGACCTCATCGGCAACGCCTACGGGATGGCGTGCGCGGGTGTCATGGTGGTCACCACGCTCCTCATGGCGCTCGTCATGGTCTTCGTGTGGCAGCAGGGCTTCATCATCACGACCATGTTCCTGCTGGCCTTCGGCTCCGTTGAGTGCGTCTACCTGTCCGCGGCGCTCATGAAGGTGCCCCAGGGCGGCTGGCTGCCGCTCGCGCTCTCGCTCGTGGTGGTGGCCGTCATGTACGTGTGGCACTACGGCACGCGGCGCAGGCACCTCTTCGACGTCCAGAACAAGGTGTCGCTCAAGTGGCTGCACGCGCTGGGCCCCAGCCTGGGCATCGTGCGCGTCCCCGGCATCGGCCTCATCTACTCGGAGCTCGCCACCGGCGTGCCCGCCATCTTCTCGCACTTCGTCACCAACCTGCCGGCGTTCCACCAGGTGCTGGTCTTCGTCTGCGTCAAGGCCGTGCCCATCCCGCACGTCCGCTGCTACGAGCGCCACCTCATCGGGCGCATCGGCCCGCGCGAGTTCCGCATGTACCGCTGCGTCATCAGGCACGGCTACAAGGACGTCCCCGGCGACGACAACGACTTCGAGAACGACCTCGTCGTCCGACTGGCCGAGTTCGTGCACATGGAGGCCGCCGAGGACTCTCGCAACAGCGACGCCTCCGTCGAGGGGCGCATGGCCGTCGTCAACCGCCCCTTCGACCTGTCCCGGACGGGCCTGCTCATGCGGGCGCCGCTCCCCAACCCGGACGACAGCATCGTCGTGCGCGCGGCCACCGCGGCCGCCCCCAGCACCACCACCGCTGACAGCAGCAAGACGGAGACGATCCAGTCGCTGCAGACCATGTACGAGGCCGAGTCGCCGGGGTTCGCCATCCGGCGGGCCATCCGGTTCGAGATCGACGACTCCACGAGCGAGAGCATGGACCCGGCGGTGAAGGAGGAGCTCTGCGCGCTCGTGGAGGCCAAGCACCACGGCGTCGCCTACATCATGGGACACTCCTACATCAAGGCGAGGAAGAGCTCGTCGATCATCAAGAAGCTGGCCATCGACGTGGCCTACACCTTCCTTCGCAAGAACTGCAGGGGACCTGCCGTGGCGCTCAACATTCCGCACATCAGCCTCATCGAGGTTGGCATGATCTACTACGTCTAGCCCAGCAACTTAATTTTATTCAGTGTGAATAAACTAGGTTTGAGAATGCTTGATTAACTGTCCACAACGTAGGATGATCGATCGGTTGTACTCTGGATCACATCGATTATATTCTTCAGTGTGAATAAACAGAACATCGTATCAAGGCAATTTTCTCACACAAAAATCAAAGTCACCATTGTGGGATTCCACAGAGACAATCCAAGGCTCTCAAGTCTCAACAATGTCTCTCAAGATTTACTGGCCTTCTTATCTGAAGATTTCCATATTGGTTGTCTCCCACTTCACAGGCTAAATTTTGGAACTATCACCTTGCTAGCAATTGAATAATATAGACCAATCAATTTGCTAAACGTAACTTTCAATTTTTTTACAAAAGCAGCCACCAATATGTTGCTTTAGTTGCGCAAAAAATAATTAAACCCTTGCAAACTGATTTCCTTTCTGGAAGAATATTATGAAAGGAGCCATTATTCTTCATAAAACAATAAGTACATGAGATTCACATGAAAATCAAGATGGTTTAATTTTAAAATTTATTTTGAGAGTTTATATATGATGAAGTTAAATAGGATTTCCTTCAATGAACCTTAAGAATGAAACAGATTTTCGCTAACCTTCTTCGTAGCTGGATACAAACCTTTGTTCACGGAGGCAATCTTAATTGATACACCTAGCGCTCGGACGTTCTATGGTGCCTGGCCCATCGGACAGTCCTCCTCAACCTACCTCACGGAGCCGCCACAGTCATCCTTGACTCCTGTGGGGTGCGGGGGCTAGGTCATTGGGCAGTGGGGGATGCGTGAAGGCGCAAGGGAAGGAGGGGGAGGGAGCACCAGCAAGTAGACGGCAGCGCGTGCAATCAGGACGAGATGGCAGGGAACACTTGCAGGCGGGCGGCGACACGCACGAGCAGCACGAGATGGCGAGCGGAGCAGAGCAGATGGTGAGTCGAGCAACAGAGCGAGTGGAGGAGCAGAACGAGGAAGATGGAACCGAATTGGGTGGGGGAGGTCCTCACCGTGAGGACCTCCTCCCATTTTGTTCTAATCTCTATATTAAGAGATTAGAGCATGAATCCTAATCTCTATATTAATCATTCAACCCTAATCTCTATATTATAAGTTGAACCCTAATCTCTATTTTAATTTTTGTACCCTAATCTGTATATTAAGCCCCTAAACCCTAAACCCTACACACTAAATTGAACCCTAATCTCTATATTAAGCCCCTAAACCCTAATCTATATTTTAAGTCTTATACCCTAATCTCTATATTAAACCCTAAACCCTAATTTCTGCATTCCCTAATCTCTATATTAAATTTTATACTCTAATCTCTCTATTTAGAGTAAAATGGGGGGAGGTCCTCACTCCCCCACACAATTTATTCCCCCGAGGAAGATGCCGAGTCGAGTAGAGAAGTGGAACGTCGTCCGGCGGATAAGACGAGGGGAATAATTGCGGGAGGAGCGTACGAGGCCCACCAATGGGTCGGTCACCCTACGCGTGATTGGTAGGATGCTCCATTGAGAGCATTACCGAATCTTGATTGGTATAGTCCATGTTTTAAAATATGTAAAGGTCTAAGGCATAGATCATGATATTAACAATACAAAATGAACATGAAATTATTACTTTACACTTTCCGGCAATTATTGGATCTGAAATTAACTTTGACAAGAGTAAAATCTTCTTCTTCATACAAGCTAAACATTGTGTGCAATTCTTAAAATTATTTGCCTGCAAAACTAGCACATATCCCTTTTCCAGTACCTGAATCTACCAATGCCTATAGGAAACTTAATAACAATGATGAGAAAGGAATTGAAAAAAAAATGTTGAGTTTGAAATAAATAATTGGGACGGAGACATGTGTTGATTAACTCCGTGATATCCATTGACCTATGTTTATGTTGTCTTTTTTTTAGATACCTACACAGAGGTTTTCAAGAAAACTGAGTACTATGGATTGATTTCTATACCAAGGAATTAGATTCTTCTGTCAATACTAAGGAAAAATGTATTTTCTTGTCCATATTTTAAATTTTCTTACCCCATTTTTCTGATCTCCTCAAAGACAAAATATATAGATTTGCGTTTCCATATTTTTCTGCTCTCCTCGTTAACATGCTTGGAATCAACTGCACTGTTTCTGCTTTTCTCGTTTACATGCTTCCGAACAACTACACTGATCTCGATAAATTTTGTACACGACCCTTATCTGCCCAACCAATACAGGCATGGATCCTCCAGTGGTCCAAAGAGCATTCTTCATTGATTCAAAATTTATCCATGGTACTGTACGATAATGTCAAAGAGAAAAAAAGAAACCAAACGGTGGAGCACCCGATTCGATATTACCATATAACGAAAGAGCCAACCAATTCATAAAGAGCATTTAACAATTCCACTGTATCAATCAAACTAAATGCTAATGCAACCTGCTAAAGGCCCTGAACAAAACCAACTAATGCTACTGAAACCTGCAAGGCCGTGAATACACTAACTAATAATGCTACTGAACCCTGCTCAAGCCCCTGAATACACCCAGATTAGAAAATTCTATGCTTCTAATCAAGAAAAAGAGGCACGAAGAATGTGCAAGTGGCAACGCGTGTGAGGCTTGCAGCAGTTAGCAAGTCCATCGCCAAAATCAAGCCAAGTATCGATATGAGTTCGGCGCGTCTTTATCGCGTTCCAGGTATTCTCTGGTGATAAGGTCCTCAATCCTTTTCTTGATCATTTTGATATCAGGCTGCAGCAGGGAGAACCCAGCGTCAATATATATCATAATATTGTCTCCAGAAGAAAAAGATCACCGTATAGTATGGAATTATTAATGATGACACACACAAACACAACACAGAAGAAACAGTCCACCCAAGTCTGACAGGGACAAAATGGTAGCGATACGTACCTTGAACATGCTGCTGAGCTGTTGCACAGATTCCGCAACGAGATTCTGGTGGGTCATGATCTTGCGGCTCTTCATAACACGTACTAGTGCTGCGTCAATTGCATACCTCCTGTCATTGTTAACATCTTCGATTACCTTTTTCTTCTCGTCAGATGGAGGAATTGGTATCTGCAATGTAAAAACCTTATTGTCATGTCCCTGAAGAAGTTAGCAACAGAGATCCAAAACAAAACCAGTTTGAACTACAAAATAGCACCTTTATCCTGCGCATCTTATCGGTAAATCTGTGGTTGAACTCAAAGACATCCTTTGGGGAAATTGTTCTGCTATTTGGCTCTTTGTTGAGAATCTTATACTTTGCACATGACAGTGAATGAAGCAGACGCGCAGTATCATCATCAGAAAGGTTTAATTGTGTCACGATCTCAGAGAAACTTAGTCTTTCAGACTCGTTGAATAGCAACAGGAGTGCAGCCTGACAAACAGATTGAGATAAGTAACATACAGTTATGGCATACGAAAAGTGTATGTATCAACTTCCATTATTTGAAACCTACCTGATGCGTTGCAACAATCAGGTCTATTTTTTCGGGCTTTGAAATTCCCAACAACGGTGCAATTACCCATGGAATAAATCCAATTAAGCTTTCTTTTTGTTTTCGTGTTGGAATGATAAAATTGACTAAAAATCTCCACACATTTAACCTGAAATATGCAATGTTACGTTAGATCAGTACGTGTGTTATCACAGTACTGCAAACTTCAAATGATAACTAACTACTTCCTTCATTCCAAATTTGTCAAAATAGATTTATCCTAAGCCAATTTTTTCTAACTTTGACCAAGAAAAAAAATACACCAAGCTCTATCATGATATTTCATGGAGAATTTATAGTAAAACTAATTGTAGATGTTGGTGCATTCTTCTATGAACTTAGTCAAAGCTATAGAAGTTTGACTTACGATTAAAGCCAAAATGACCTATAATTTATAATAGACGGAATAGTCAGCAATGCAACGCAGGGTGCAGAAGCAATGGATATACGTACCATCTCTGAAGGAAGGTTCATATCAGCACTTTTGTAAGATGGCCAGTATCCTGTTGTCAAGACCTGAACACTCAGGTCTACTCTAGGATTTAATTCTGGATTTGCGCTTATGTAATTTTCGAAGTCTGTGCGCTTATCTTTTGCAATTGTGATATCGGTGACCATGCCCTCCATTTTTGAAGGAAATTGCGCTCCATTATACTGTTTTAGCTTGGACAGCAAGGTTCGCTCTTGATCAGTATTGCCACTCCTATCAGAGATCAATCTCCTTGCTAGCTTTTTCCTGCGGTACATTTTGAGAGGGGAAAATGGTATTAGATGTCAAGCTTACCATCAACAAAATTTTAAAATAAGAGCTGATATCACACAAACCTATGAAACTCAGCAAAGAGGTCCTTATCGCTGATGAATGTGAGCAGCTTCACAACCTGACAATAGTTTAAAGGTTGAGAAAACAAGAGTGTAACTGCTGTGGATTCAGATAGTGTTGAAGTAACCATGCCTTATCAAGGTTCTCTTCAATTGCTTCGTCACCTTTTCTAAGAATACTGTCACAGTATGCTGCGAACAATTCAGCACTGTTGCAATCAGCAACAGTTTTATTGCAAATAACTTTGAAGGCATCCTCAAGTGCCTGAAACGGTATATAAAGTGAGGGAGATGACACTATCTTAGGTCCACTGATGAAAGAAATATCTGAACAAGCAAACCTTGTGAAATAGTGTATGGTTTTGGAAACAGTTGATGACATATGCGATGTATTTGTCGTGGTGATCTAAGATTTTCCGCACATAGTCCTGTAATAAGCTGCCAATTAGAGCCAACCAAAAAAAAAAAAAAAAACCCTCCAGTACTTAGAAGCATGCAAGATCCATACCAGTTCCAGCGGACTCACTACATCTTTCTTCTCATTCTGCACATACGCATAGTCAAAAAAATAGGAGAATGTTTGATTCGTTAGAAAGATATTTTCAAAGCAGTTAGGAAAAAACAAATTGAAAAAAGTCCACATTTAATTAGGGATTAAAAATTACTTCAACTAGAAAGCACGCTAAAGACTGAGAAGAGAGAAAAATAAAATGACTCCTTCCAAAAGCATTAACTTACAAATTGATAAATTTTAAACTGACCACATAGCATTTAATTAGCAAAAGAAAGATTATTCTCTCTCCACTTGTTTAAAAATGGTTATATAATAGGCACAGTGTTTTTTTTTAAGCAACAGCCAATTGTCTTTTTTATGTCTGCTGGCCACACGACATCACTTTCCATATTTTGTAGCCAATTTTGCCTTTAGAATTCCTCTTATAATATAATTGTATGCACGACTCCAAATTGTTTTTGCATCATGAAATCCATTTGAAATAGCTGTTCATGACAATAAGTTGTCGATTAAAGAGAGTTAAAAAGTAGAGAAAGTCACTGCAACTATTAGCATGGGTGCACAAACAATAAGAAAAACTGGGTTCCAGAGAGTAAAATTGCAGGGAAAAAACATCCAAAGAATTTTGAGTAAAGTTACAATTTATACACATGGAGAAGAAAAAAAATCAGGCAATATATGAAAATATATATGGATTACCTTTTTGCTTGTAGCAACATCTATTGCTTGTTTCAACAAGGACATGCCGACTTCATTTACATGCTGTAAAGAAGAAGACTTGTACTAAGAAACTGAAACTTGTTTAAAACTACAATGCAGTAAAACATAAATGCATAATGAGTTGGGAAATACCTCCTGGAATATTTTAGATACTGGAGTCAGGCCATCATTAATCCTAGAGAATAGACTAAACATCCTTGAAAGATCTTCAACCTGCAGTAACAAGCATATCATAAAAATTTCTGTAAGAATATACCCTCGTCAAGTCCTGGCATATATACATGTGATTCTATTTATCAAACCTTTTCATCACAAAGCAACACTTTGCATCCAGAGTTCTGTTTCCTCAGAATTTGCTCTATATGCCTAGCCAGCAATTCTCCTTGCACATTCTGTAAATATTTTTTTTTTACAACAGTGTAATAATGTCAGTTCCAAAGAAAGTTACTGCACTCAATTTTGGTTGGAAACACCATTCATGTAATAATAATAATCAGAAGTGAGAATGTATAGCCTGATACAAACCTCCATCAACCTCGGTTCAGTATTAGCATGCAAATACTGTGCAACTCGTTGCTTCTCTTTTTGTAAACACTCCTCTGCCTATGTAATGGAAAACCAATCAGCAGGTGTCCTTATACTATGATGAAACGGAATTTTCAAGAGCACCTCAATTACCTTGACCATGTATTCAGGGCAAGTGTCCTCCACAATCCAGGCTTGGGCCTTCTTAGAATAGTAATCAATTGTAGCCTTCAGAAAGGCATCTTCGAAGTCCTCATTGTAAAGTTTTGACCCAGAATCAGAATCAAGTTCAATATAGAAATCAAGAACATTCTTGACAAGAGTACGATCTATAATCTGTCCCTCCCTATCCTCGTCAACCTGTCAAATCAAGGAATTCCGACAAAGAAATACTGTTATCAAAACCACCTCTAAAAATGTGACAAAAAAAAAATTGCAAGACTAACCATGGCAATCAGAATCGATGTCACTGTTGCTTTATGGCTGTCAAAAACCTGTCACAAAGGCATGAATTCAAACAATTGAAAGCAACTAACAAGCTTGTTCAGACTTCGTACACAGATAAAAAAAAATCAAGTGGAACAAAGACCCTACCAAAGTTTTGAAGGAATCCCAGCCAACCATTTTGAGGGACATGAGTGACCTCCGCGTAATAAAGTAGCGGTCGAGGTAGTAGAAAAACCTGCCGAGCCACCTTACCATTAGCTTATGGTTTTTCCACCTGAACACCAGTTCTTTCAGCAGGAACTCGCCATGCTTGTGCTCCAAGGACGGCAGCACCTGCATGCTCGATCAAAAAGAAAAATTAATTAATCAATGCCACACAGAAGATTTCACACGAGCAAACAATCAAGATAAAACAAACTCATTAACCATAGACCACGGGAACAATTATATAATCTACAAGGCCTTGTTTGGATGTTGTTAGGTTCATCTCAATCCATGTGTATCGGAGTGGAATTTAGTGAAGGGACTTCAATCCACTCCAGCAGATGTGCATTAATGCATATAGTCTGACAACTTTCAAACAAGGCATAAGACGACACGATACACCATTGGCTTCAGTATTGACTCTTTTAACCAAAAAAAAAAAAAAAAAAAAACAAAAAAAAAAACAGAACTAGACCGATCTGAATTTCATGTATAACCACTACATATGCATAAGAATACATTTTTAATTTAAAACCACAAATAGGCCAAAACTACTTTGGACGATCTAAACTCGAGCATAAAAAGTTATCACAGAAAACATCTAGCCGTCGATAACTTTATTTTACATATATAATAACAGATCCACTAAGTGATGTAATCCGAATGCACGCCAAGAAAATATATAAACAATTCCAGAAAAAAAAAAGTGAAATTGAAACCGTACGGTGGCAGTGATGTAATCGTTCAAACCCTCCCTGTACTTGTCGTAGAGCTGCTGCGAGTAGTCATACGGAGCCTTCTGGGTGCACATATTGTATATTGTACTGCCGGCAGGCAAACACCACAATCAATTCAAAGCAACAGAAAAGCCGATGAGATCGGAACCAATGATCATATTAATATTAAACCCTAAAACCGAGCCCCTAAAATCAAACAGTCAGGCCAAACAACTATGGGATGAGCACCGAAAATAAAACCAATGCAGCACGCGACGTACGTGTAGAGGTGTATGTACTCGACGGAGTCGAAGGCGACGCCGGGTTCACCGGCGAGGATGCGCTTGAGCTTTTCGAAGCCGACCATCATATGTGCCCACCCCTCCTCGAGGGGGATTGGCTCGCCGTTGTGTGCCATCATGCCGCGCCCGGCAGATTTGCCTTCGTTCTTGCCTTCGAGTAAGGGGCGAGCAAGCACTGCGAAGTCGAGAGAAGAAGCGACTTGTGCGGCGACGGGATCAAGTCGAGGGTTTTGGGGTTTGGCGTTGGTGATCGGAAATAAATAGGACGGAGGAGCGTGAGGGTCAAAAACAAATTGAAACCAAACTCAATGGGGCACTTTTCATTTTTTTTTTTTTATATACGTTTTTCAACGTAGCGCTCATTTTGTACCGAAAATACATAAGGCTTTATCAGAAAGACTTTTTTTTCGTTTGTATAACTTCTTACTAGGTAGCGTGCCCGTGCGGCCGCTACGGGATAACAAACCTGTTAAAATACAAAACACACAAGATCGCATGATAAGATAACAATATTGTAAAAATTAAATATCAGCGTTAAAGTGACATTTAATCCAAAAGGCAAAGTTTGTGAAATTAAAGTGACATTTAATTCAAGAAATCGACGTTAAAATTCATGAAAGTAACACAATCACGGAGAGCGTGGCTTCAGAGGCTCGCTTTGTGAAGTCAAATGTCTTGCAACCACTACTTGTCATTCTCTTTATTACTAAGCACCTCCTTAGAAGCCAATGATTAAAAATCTACTATCAACACCTAAATTGTTTATTTTTAGATGCACCTTCAAACTAATACAATATACTCCCTCCATCCCAAAATAATTGTCGCTTCTCGCTTCTCGAGAAATTACTTTGATTAAATATAAATATATATTAAAAAATTATTAATATTTATGTTATGTAATTAGCATCATTGGAATTACTTCTCAAGAAATTACTTCGAGGTAGGGGCGTGGCGAGCTGCCAGTGCTGGCACGGGTTGCTGCGCGTCATGGGCGAATGGCAGGCGAGGTATGGGAATTTTTTAGCGAGGGAGACGGGATTCCTTTTTATTTCTAACTATGGCCAACAATGACGGACGGGTGGATTTTTTCCGATATTTATTCCTTCCTTTTCCTTTTATTTCCAACAATGACGGACGGGTGGAGGAGCAAGGTCCTGGATTTTTTTTTTCTGGAATTCCTTTTTCCTTCTTACCGCATGGACATGCAGTTGGAGGGGCAGGTGCGGGTTTTTTTTTTCTTCTTTTTCCTTCTTTCCTTCTTATCGCACCTGCATGTTAAACTAATTGCATGATTGTTTCCTTTCATGCATGATGAATTGGTGATTGGTTTGTTTCCTTGCATGCACCTTTTTTCCTTCCTTCCGTGCGGTCAAGATCTCTGGAAGTTTCCTTTTCTATTGCGCTGGGTATCGTAGCGTGGTTTGGGTGCGTGATTGGCGGCCTCGCATGGGCGATTTGTTTTTCTTTTCTCGCTTCAGGTCGCATGGGTGGCGGATGGGCAGAACCAAGACAAATGTCGCACCAAAAATTGTCTCCTCTTTATTCTTTTTATGTTGTACTCTAGGTCGCATGGGTGGCAGATGGGCAGAACCAAGACAAATGTCGCACCAAAAAATTATCTCCTCTTTATTCTTTTTATGTTGTAGAGATTAGGGACACTTTTTTAGCTTTGTTGTTACGTTTTTCCACGTAACCCTATCGATCCTAATTTGTACTAAAACGCATAGATTGTATTTTATTAAAACAACTTATTTTAATGATACTTTTCTTTTGAAACCCCTATAGGGTAGATTTGTTGGTCGGAGGATACACAGTGTGTGTTGAAAAAAATCTCCTCGTTTGTCATGCGCCAAAGCAAAGGTCTAAGTAGTCTCGTGGAAACTATGTTGGCCACTGTTTATGAGTGGGACAGGGTTAAGAGATTTTCTCGACATGCATGAGAAGTTCTTCTTAAGCACAATACTTGGAGTTGTCTTAACCTCCGTGGGTAGAGTTTTCTTTATTCCGACCACTCTACTAGGGCCAATATAGACTTGTAAGTAGTTAATTTCTTTAGAAACAACACCCCATGTGTAATCACCAACAGTGGCGGTTGGCCAGGCGTGGGGCAAGCGCCATGGACGCACACTGTAAAATAACTGGAAATTACATGTAAAATTCAGCAAACAAGTCCTTATCACTAATGTACGCAAGCAGCCTTACCACCTGGTAAGCTTTCAAGATGACAACATATGCTATGGAAACCAGCTTTGTGTGCAAACTATGGAAACTCCAATCAAGGCCACAGGATCTAGATCCAAATCTAGGAGATAGGCGGGGTTTTTTTCACTTAAACCCCCCACCTGTAGGGTTTAAATATAACTCGTGCATATCCAGGTGGGAGGGTTTAAAGGGTGCAGATCCCGTGCATATCCATGTGCAGATCTTAATAGTTGTAAAAGGGTGTTAGCAGTACAAACACAACAAATTCATGGCTATACCTTCTCAAGGGTATTTTTTTTGACAACCACTCAAGGGTATCTTCAATTGCTTCATCACTAAACATTTGGGCATTGTGGGCCACTTCTTAAAGCATTTGGGTCTTTGGCTTTGGGCTAGCCCATGTACAACACATTTCAGAAGACAAAGACTTATGGACGAGGGAGACGGATGGACGCAACCCGACCGCACGATGCCGCAACTAACTGCGCGCAACGCCGGGCCGCCGATCGAACCGCTCTGCGCACTACCCACGCCTCACGCCGACGGTTTATCACCTGATCTCCAACGCCATCGCCTATTTTTATTAGTTTCCCGATTGGTAACGATTTTACGAAGCCTTGATCCGCTCACGCCTCATGGGTCATGGCTCATGCAGTGCCCACGCCCAATTGCGTGTGTGCGTGTGGAGGCCAATGGGGATGGAGGTGCCAATAACCATCGATGACGTCCCGATTCCGAGATACCCAAATTGGGGGAAAAATTAAAAGGTGAGAGTTAGTTTATGGAATCATTAAATCATACAATCTTTATTTGTCATGTTTGAAGAGTTGATGACTTTATTGGGTGCGTTGATTTTGGGAGTCTCGGAGTGAAAATGGTTGAACACATGATGTTTCCATCGGTTTATCGTCTAATTGAGCTAGCACGGCTCCTTCCCGTTTGCAACATCGTTGGAAAGAGTCTTTCAAGCCATGAAACATCCGAGGATGAATCTTCCTCCCGACACTCGCCGCACTTAGTTCTTGCATGGTATGTTCATCAAATCGTGTACTTACCAATACCTAATATTTTCATACAAGTGCAACTTATGAGCTGATATAGTAATTTATGTCATTTATGTATATTCGATGATTATGTTTTTTTTACAAATGAGTAGTGATAGGTTTTAAGCCATACACAGATTTTAATCCTAGCTCCGCCACTCGATCACCAACAAAGTTAAACAACTATTTAGTAGTCTTATGAACAAAAAAGGTAAATTAAGATGAAACTAAAAAACCAAGGGCTGGGTTCCAAACTTTGCCCTGCCAAAGAATTGGCACGCCAACATTTTGGCTTGCAATTAGTTTCAACCAAAACTTACCAAACTCTCACATAAAGCTTGCCAAATCGATGACAAGTTTTTTTGCTCAAGTTTTGGCAAAGCAAATTTTGGAAGTAAACCAAGCGGGCCCCAAATGTCACATATTTTTATGGCTTTGTCTAGGCGTTTTTCTTTCACGCCTTGTATATACTAAAACATATAAATTGGTCGAGACCAGTTTACTCTAATCGCGTTCTTCCTCTCGTTTGTACCAAATATGGCCTAATACATTTAGTAGTAGCCTCCAAGTGCTATAAAAAGTTGTGAAGGATATAGAAACAAATATTTCTTTTTAGGGTAGAAACTAGAAAGCCCTCAATTATTCTAGTATTTTCATTAATAATAATAGTGGAATATTGATAAGCACCGAACTGAATCTGGTATGAGGGTGGCCCAATTTCCGCGACATTAGATCTATGAACAAGATAACTTGCTGTAGAGCATGAACTAGTAGATTCCGTGAGGGATCTCTTCACAAGTCCAGGAAGAATAAGAAAGAACAAAGGGTTGAGTAAGGCACTCGGGCTATAATATCACTTGGATTATCAAATCGTCAAAAGTTGTTTAATAGCTTACACGCTAAAAAGGAGTATTTATACTAGAATAGCCCTCCAAAATAGGTGTAAAAACGAAAAGAAAATGATTTGTTCGCTAGTGTGAAAGGGTCTCCACGAGAATTCAGGTTGTTTCGTGAAGCCAGTGGGCTTGTGCATTCTTCGATGTTTTGGCAATAACTCCTTCTTGGAAAGTCTCAATGACGTGCGTTTTAATGCATTGAAAGCTAACTTGATAAGCTTTCATACCATGTGCCGCATGCATCACGAAATGTTGTAGATTAGTACAGTTTTGCACAAGAACTTATACATCGGGCATAATGTTGATTCTCGACCAGCCGACACTTAAAACAGGTCGGTCGCCATATTGGAATATCCAAACAGTCGGCACTATTACATACTAGACTTCATAAGTTTCCAAATTGTCCTCTTGGGTCTTCATAGCTTTTGGGAATCAAAAGATATGATCATTTCTTTTTATGGTTGACACGCCGGATTGACACAAACGTAGCCCTTCCGTGTGATTTATCCTTGATGTGTTCTGTCTTCCTCCATGGTGAACCTAAACAATAGCAATGCACACAAATTAGGTAGCATATAATTCTCGTTAATGTTATAATGCCTTTCACAATGTAGTGCATTCACCTTATGTTATATCCTTTTAGCTCGTCCAGGAGTGATCATTCCAAATAGGTTTCTATTGATTGATGTAGTGGTAGGAGAGGTCGCCGGTGAGGTCGAGAGGTCGCCGAAGTGGTCTACGAGAGGTTGTCGTGGTGGTCGACGAGGTCACCGAGGTTGGCGTGGTCATATCAAATATGCACTGTCTCTCTCACAAAGGGCAACTGAGGTGGCAATATTCCAACTCGCTTTTAGAACATCCTCTGCCCCCTACCAACCCTCTTACCATTGGTAGAGGCTAGTTGAATCGGCGGATGGATGGGGAGAGGGGTCTCTACCCTTTCATTGGAGTGTGTGATGGTTTTCTCAATAAAAAGAAAAAGATGGTTAGCATTGTGCGCATCATGGGGCGATGAGGGTAGTTCGGTACCCCATGACAGATTTAGTGCTCCCATGGCTGGATCTAGAACATTGAGGTCGTCATACCGAGGACCACACATCGTCAGATTTGGTGACCACATAGATATGGTCTTCAACTACTACATAAAAGGTGTCACCGTCTGTTTGAAACCCCATCGCCGTTAGTTTTGGTCCTCCGCGATGTAATATCGACGGTGATGGTCAATGGTCATGGTCATCACTATCGGTATGGAGGTTGATTTAACAACTGTGTGATGAAGGCATGGTCACTATTGGGTCATAGATTGATCCGGCATTGATGATCTTATAACTGCTATTGGTTTATAGCATGATCCCATGGTGATGAGCTTTTGGTCATCGCCGGTCAGATTTGCACAACAAATGGTGAGTGTTTGGTCACCGGTGGTCGGTGGTGCAGTCCATTGGTGATCGATGGTCCAATCTAGTCTTGACGAGCAATTGCTCAACGTTGGATCATGCATTAACATGATGGTGATCACTATTAGATCACCACCAACAGTTTGAGCCTTCGTTGATGGACCTTCACCCGTAAAAATACTACATCCAGCTATGATATCGTGTTTTCACAATATATATTGGGATGAAGCTTAATAGCCTAATGAACGAACCATACAATTATGATCATTGAATCCATATGTCATATTCGGGAACAAGTTTAAGGTTTACAATAACAATCCACACTAACATAGAATGTGAGGAAAGACATATGTCTGCTATGAACTAATGTACTACCCAAGCTGCCCCTTGCTTACATCATAATGAACTAATCTTAATGTACGGACATACATATAATGAAATGAGGTAGTTGCTTCACCAAACAACTCTCTCGTATGTGCCTCTAGCGGCTACAACACAAAGTGCATATAATTAGTTCCAAATTGAATTGAAGCATTTTTTTTTTATGAAAAATTGAAGCATTTCAATAAAAGTGTTTTGATCTTGTCCGAGTTCTTAGAGAATGTTGGTCATAAGGACTACATATGTAAGATTCCCATGTGCACCAATGTGAAGAGTGAATATAATTATATCCAAATTCAATTGAACGTCGTGAACTAAAGTGATTTGCTTGTTGTATTACCTCGCCAATGTTGGTCATAAACAAGATATAGGTATAGATATAGGTATAGGTTGTCCATGGGTATTAGGGACAACTGGTTTGGGCCTTCTTAGAATAGTAATCAATTGTAGCCTTCAGAAAGGCATCTTCGAAGTCCTCATTGTAAAGTTTTGACCCAGAATCAGAATCAAGTTCAATATAGAAATCAAGAACATTCTTGACAAGAGTACGATCTATAATCTGTCCCTCCCTATCCTCGTCAACCTGTCAAATCAAGGAATTCCACGACAAAGAAATACTGTTATCAAAACCACCTCTAAAAAATGTGACAAAAAAAAATTGCAAGACTAACCATGGCAATCAGAATCGATGTCACTGTTGCTTTATGGCTGTCAAAAACCTGTCACAAAGGCATGAATTCAAACAATTGAAAGCAACTAACAAGCTTGTTCAGACTTCGTACACAAATAAAAAAAATCAAGTGGAACAAAGACCCTACCAAAGTTTTGAAGGAATCCCAGCCAACCATTTTGAGGGACATGAGTGACCTCCGCGTAATAAAGTAGCGGTCGAGGTAGTAGAAAAACCTGCCGAGCCACCTTACCATTAGCTTATGGTTTTTCCACCTGAACACCAGTTCTTTCAGCAGGAACTCGCCATGCTTGTGCTCCAAGGACGGCAGCACCTGCATGCTCGATCAAAAAAGAAAAATTAATTAATCAATGCCACACAGAAGATTTCACACGAGCAAACAATCAAGATAAAACAACTCATTAACCATAGACCACGGGAACAATTATATAATCTACAAGGCCTTGTTTGGATGTTGTTGGGTTCATCTCAATCCATGTGTATCGGAGTGGAATTTAGTGAAGGGACTTCAATCCACTCCAGCAGATGTGCATTAATGCATATAGTGTGACAACTTTCAAACAAGGCATAAGACGACACGATACACCATTGGCATTAATCCATGTGTATTGACTCTTTTAACCAAAAAAAAAAAAACAAAAACAAAAAAACAGAACTAGACCGATCTGAATTTCATGTATAACCACTACATATGCATAAGAATACATTTTTAATTTAAAACCACAAATAGGCCAAAACTACTTTGGGCGATCTAAATTCGAGCATAAAAAAAGTTATCACAGAAAACATCTAGGCGTCGATAACTTTATTTTACATATATAATAACAGATCCACTAAGTGATGTAATCCGAATGCACGCCAAGAAAATATATAAACAATTCCAGAAGAAAAAAAAAAGTGAAATTGAGACCGTACGGTGGCAGTGATGTAATCGTTCAAACCCTCCCTGTACTTGTCGTAGAGCTGCTGCGAGTAGTCATACGGAGCCTTCTGGGTGCACATATTGTATATTGTACTGCCGGCAGGCAAACACCACAATCAATTCAAAGCAACAGAAAAGCCGATGAGATCGGAACCAATGATCATATTAATATTAAACCCTAAAACCGAGCCCCTAAAATCAAACAGTCAGGCCAAACAACTATGGGATGAGCACCGAAAATAAAACCAATGCAGCACGCGACGTACGTGTAGAGGTGTATGTACTCGACGGAGTCGAAGGCGACGCCGGGTTCACCGGCGAGGATGCGCTTGAGCTTTTCGAAGCCGACCATCATATGTGCCCACCCTCCTCGAGGGGATTGGCTCGCCGTTGTGTGCCATCATGCCGCGCCCGGCAGATTTGCCTTCGTTCTTGCCTTCGAGTAAGGGGCGAGCAAGCACTGCGAAGTCGAGAGAAGAAGCGACTTGTGCGGCGACGGGATCAAGTCGAGGGTTTTGGGGTTTGGCGTTGGTGATCGGAAATAAATAGGACGGAGGAGCGTGAGGGTCAAAAACAAATTGAAACCAAACTCAATGGGGCACTTTTCATTTTTTTTTTTTATATACGTTTTTCAACG
Source organism: Hyparrhenia diplandra (assembly GCA_015847255.1). Taxonomy (NCBI): domain Eukaryota; kingdom Viridiplantae; phylum Streptophyta; class Magnoliopsida; order Poales; family Poaceae; genus Hyparrhenia; species Hyparrhenia diplandra. Next base: position 17,996 of record JADLZK010000903.1, on the reverse strand, counting down.
TAGCGCTCATTTTGTACCGAAAATACATAAGGCTTTATCAGAAAGACTTTTTTTCGTTTGTATAACTTCTTACTAGGTAGCGTGCCCGCAAGGCCGCTACGGGATAACAAACCTGTTAAAATACAAAACACACAAGATCGCATGATAAGATAACAATATTGTAAAAATTAAATATCAGCGTTAAAGTGACATTTAATCCAAAAGGCAAAGTTTGTGAAATTAAAGTGACATTTAATTCAAGAAATCGACGTTAAAATTCATGAAAGTAACACAATCACGGAGAGCGTGGCTTCAGAGGCTCGCTTTGTGAAGTCAAATGTCTTGCAACCACTACTTGTCATTCTCTTTATTACTAAGCACCTCCTTAGAAGCCAATGATTAAAAATCTACTATCAACACCTAAATTGTTTATTTTTTTAGATGCACCTTCAAACTAATACAATATACTCCCTCCATCCCAAAATAATTGTCGTTCTCGCTTCTCGAGAAATTACTTTGATTAAATATAAATATATATTAAAAAATATTAATATTTATGTTATGTAATTAGCATCATTGGAATTACTTCTCGAGAAATTACTTCGAGGTAGGGGCGTGGCGAGCTGCCAGTGCTGGCACGGGTTGCTGCGCGTCATGGGCGAATGGCAGGCGAGGTATGGGAATTTTTTAGCGAGGGAGACGGGATTCCTTTTTATTTCTAACTATGGCCAACAATGACGGACGGGTGGATTTTTTTCCGATATTTATTCCTTCCTTTTCCTTTTTATTTCCAACAATGACGGACGGGTGGAGGAGCAAGGTCCTGGATTTTTTTTTCTGGAATTCCTTTTTCCTTCTTACCGCATGGACATGCAGTTGGAGGGGCAGGTGCGGGTTTTTTTTTTTCTTCTTTCCTTCTTTCCTTCTTATCGCACCTGCATGTTAAACTAATTGCATGATTGTTTCCTTTCATGCATGATGAATTGGTGATTGGTTTGTTTCCTTGCATGCACCTTTTTTCCCTTCCTTCCGTGCGGTCAAGATCTCTGGAAGTTTCCTTTTCTATTGCGCGGGGTATCGTAAGCGTGGTTTGGGTGCGTGATTGGCGGCCTCGCATGGGCGATTTGTTTTCTTTTCTCGCTTCAGGTCGCATGGGTGGCGGATGGGCAGAACCAAGACAAATGTTGCACCAAAAAATTGTCTCCTCTTTATTCTTTTTATGTTGTACTCTAGGTCGCATGGGTGGCGATGGGCGTAGAACCAAGACAAATGTCGCACCAAAAAAATTATCTCCTTTTATTCTTTTTATGTTGTAGAGATTAGGGACACTTTTTTTAGCTTTGTTGTTACGTTTTTCCACGTAACCCTATCGATCCTAATTTGTACTAAAACGCATAGATTGTATTTTATTAAAACAACTTATTTTAATGATACTTTTCTTTTGAAACCCCTATAGGGTAGATTTGTTGGTCGGAGGATACACAGTGTGTGTTGAAAAATCTCCCTCGTTTGTCATGCGCCAAAGCAAAGGTCTAAGTAGTCTCGTGGAAACTATGTTGGCCACTGTTTATGAGTGGGACAGGGTTAAGAGATTTTCTCGACATGCATGAGAAGTTCTTCTTAAGCACAATACTTGGAGTTGTCTTAACCTCCGTGGGTAGAGTTTTCTTTATTCCGACCACTCTACTAGGGCCAATATAGACTTGTAAGTAGTTAATTTCTTTAGAAACAACACCCCATGTGTAATCACCAACAGTGGCGGTTGGCCAGGCGTGGGGCAAGCGCCATGGACGCACACTGTAAAATAACTGGAAATTACATGTAAAATTCAGCAAACAAGTCCTTATCACTAATGTACGCAAGCAGCCTTACCACCTGGTAAGCTTTCAAGATGACAACATATGCTATGGAAACCAGCTTTGTGTGCAAACTATGGAAACTCCAATCAAGGCCACAGGATCTAGATCCAAATCTAGGAGACAGGCGGGGTTTTTTTCACTTAAACCCCCCACCTGTAGGGTTTAAATATAACTCGTGCATATCCAGGTGGGAGGGTTTAAAGGGTGCAGATCCCGTGCATATCCATGTGCAGATCTTAATAGTTGTAAAAGGGTGTTAGCAGTACAAACACAACAAATTCATGGCTATACCTTCTCAAGGGTATTTTTTTTGACAACCACTCAAGGGTATCTTCAATTGCTTCATCACTAAACATTTGGGCATTGTGGGCCACTTCTTAAAGCATTTGGGTCTTTGGCTTTGGGCTAGCCCATGTACAACACATTTCAGAAGACAAAGACTTATGGACAGGAGACGGATGGACGCAACTGACCGCACGATGCCGCAACTAACTGCACAACGCCGCCGGTCGCCGATCGAACTGCTCTGCGCACTACCCACGCCTCACGCTGACGGTTTATCACCTGATCTCCAACGCCATCGCCTATTTTTTATTAGTTTCCTGAGTGGTAACTGATTTTCTGAAGCCTGATCCGCTCACGCCTCATGGGTCATGGCTCATGCAGTGCCCACCGCCCAATTGCGTGTGCGTGTTGGAGGCCAATGGGGATGGAGGTGCCAATAACCATCGATGACGTCCGATTCCAGATACCCAAATTGGGGGGAAAAAATTAAAAGGTGAGAGTTAGTTTATGGAATCATTAAATCATACAATCTTTATTTGTCATGTTTGAAGAGTTGATGACTTTATTGGGTGCGTTGATTTTGGGAGTCTCGGAGTGAAAATGGTTGAACACATGATGTTTCCATCGGTTTATCGTCTAATTGAGCTAGCACGGCTCCTTCCTGTTGCAACATCAGTGGAAAGAGTCTTTCAAGCCATGAAACATCCGAGGATGAATCTTCCTCCGACAGCTCGCCGCACTTAGTTCTTGCATGGTATGTTCATCAAATCGTGTACTTACCAATACCTAATATTTTCATACAAGTGCAACTTATGAGCTGATATAGTAATTTATGTCATTTATGTATATTCGATGATTATGTTTTTTTTACAAATGAGTAGTGATAGGTTTCGCCATACACGATTTTTAATCCTAGCTCCGACCGATCACCAACAGGTTAAACAACTATTTAGTAGTCTTATGAACAAAAAAGGTAAATTAAGATGAAACTAAAAAACCAAGGGCTGGGTTCCAAACTTTGCCCCGCCAAAGAATTGGCACGCCAACATTTTGGCTTGCAATTAGTTTCAACCAAAACTTACCAAACTCTCACATAAAGCTTGCCAAATCGATGACAAGTTTTTTTGCTCAAGTTTTGGCAAAGCAAATTTTGGAAGTAAACCAAGCAGGCCCCAAATGTCACATATTTTTATGGCTTTGTCTAGGCGTTTTTCTTTCACAGTCTTGTATATACTAAAACATATAAATTGGTCGAACCCAGTTTACTCTAATCGCGTTCTTCCTCTGTTTGTACCAAATATGGCCTAATACATTTAGTAGTAGCCTCCAAGTGCTATAAAAAGTTGTGAAGGATATAGAAACAAATATTTCTTTTAGGGTAGAAACTAGAAAGCCCTCAATTATTCTAGTATTTTCATTAATAATAATAGTGGAATATTGATAAGCACCGAACTGAATCTGGTATGAGGGTGGCCCAATTTCACGACATTAGATCTATGAACAAGATAACTTGCTGTAGAGCATGAACTAGTAGATTCCAGAGGGATCTCTTCACAAGTCCAGGAAGAATAAGAAAGAACAAAGGGTTGAGTAAGGCACTCGGGCTATAATATCACTTGGATTATCAAATCGTCAAAAGTTGTTTAATAGCTTACACGCAAGGAGTATTTATACTAGGAATAGCCCTCCAAAATAGGTGTAAAAACGAAAAGAAAATGATTTGTTCGCTAGTGTGAAAGGGTCTCCACGAGAATTCAGGGTTGTTTCTGTGAAGCTGGTGGGCTTGTGCATTCTTCAGTGTTTTGGCAATAACTCCTTCTTGGAAAGTCTCAATGACGTGCGTTTTAATGCATTGGAAAGCTAACTTGATAAGCTTTCATACCATGTGCCGCATGCATCACGAAATGTTGTAGATTAGTACAGTTTTGCACAAGAACTTATACATCAGGCATAATGTTGACTCTCTGACCAGCCGACACTTAAACAGGTCGGCTGCCATATTGGAATATCCAAACAGGTCGGCACTATTACATACTAGACTTCATAAGTTTCCAAATTGTCCTCTTGGGTCTTCATAGCTTTTGGGAATCAAAAGATATGACTGTTTCTTTTTTATGGTTGACACGCTGGATTGACACAAACGTAGCCCTTCCGTGTGATTTATCCTTGATGTGTTCCTGTCTTCCTCCATGGTGAACCTAAACAATAGCAATGCACACAAATTAGGTAGCATATAATTCTCGTTAATGTTATAATGCCTTTCACAATGTAGTGCATTCACCTTATGTTATATCCTTTTAGCTCGTCCAGGAGTGATCATTCCAAATAGGTTTCTATTGATTGATGTAGTGGTAGGAGAGGTCGCTGGTGAGGTCAGAGAGGTCGCTGAAGTGGTCTGAGAGGTTGTCGTGGTGGTCGACGAGGTCACCGAGGTTGGCGTGGTCATATCAAATATGCACTGTCTCTCTCACAAAGGGCAACTGAGGTGGCAATATTCCAACTCGCTTTTAGAACATCCTCTGCCCCCTACCAACCCTCTTACCATTGGTAGAGGCTAGTTGAACTGTGCGGATGGCGGGAGAGGGGTCTCTACCCTTTCATTGGAGTGTGTGATGGTTTTCTCAATAAAAGAAAAAGATGGTTAGCATTGCGCATCATGGGGCAGTAGGTAGTTCTGGTACCCCATGACAGGATTTAGTGCTCCCATGGTCGGATCTAGAACATTGAGGTCGTCATACCGAGGGACCACACATCGTCCGATTTGGTGACCACATAGATATGGTCTTCAACTACTACATAAAAAGGTGTCACCGCCGTTTGAAACCCCATCGCCGTTAGTTTTGGTCCTCCGCGATGTAATATCGACGGTGATGGTCAATGGTCATGGTCATCACTATCGGTATGGAGGTTGATTTAACAACTGTGTGATGAAGGCATGGTCACTATTGGGTCATAGATTGATCCGGCATTGATGATCTTATAACTGCTATTGGTTTATAGCATGATCCCATGGTGATGAGCTTTTGGTCATCGTCGGTCAGATTTGCACAACAGCGGTGAGTGTTTGGTCACCAGTGGTCAGTGGTGCAGTCCATTGGTGATCAGTGGTCCAATCTAGTCTTGACGAGCAATTGCTCAACGTTGGATCATGCATTAACATGATGGTGATCACTATTAGATCACCACCAACAGTTTGAGCCTTCGTTGATGGACCTTCACCCAGAAAATACTACATCCAGCTATGATATCGTGTTTTCACAATATATATTGGGATGAAGCTTAATAGCCTAATGAACGAACCATACAATTATGATCATTGAATCCATATGTCATATTCGGGAACAAGTTTAAGGTTTACAATAACAATCCACACTAACATAGAATGTGAGGAAAGACATGTCTGCTATGAACTAATGTACTACCCAAGCTGCCCCTTGCTTACATCATAATGAACTAATCTTAATGTACGGACATACATATAATGAAATGAGGTAGTTGCTTCACCAAACAACTCTCTCTCGTATGTGCCTCTAGCGGCTACAACACAAAGTGCATATAATTAGTTCCAAATTGAATTGAAGCATTTTTTTATGAAAAATTGAAGCATTTCAATAAAAGTGTTTTGATCTTGTCCGAGTTCTTAGAGAATGTTGGTCATAAGGACTACATATGTAAGATTCCCATGTGCACCAATGTGAAGAGTGAATATAATTATATCCAAATTCAATTGAACGTCGTGAACTAAAGTGATTTGCTTGTTGTATTACCTCGCCAATGTTGGTCATAAACAAGATATAGGTATAGATATAGGTATAGGTTGTCCATGGGTATTAGGGACAACTGAGTCCAATTAGATCCAAATAGAATGGAAGGATGTGTACTGAAGTTGCTTCTTCAATTACCTCGGCGAGCAAATATTGCTCATAGACAAGGACCAGATATGATTCCCCTTGTCATTGCCCTCTTGTGAGCATTAGCTTATGCTCTAACAGATGGTGTTTAAGCAAAGATGCAGTTTTATTTTGATAGTGTATGTCATGTGTCAAAAAAAACAAAAATGTGATTATACTCATGGATGAAACTAAAACTACCTAGGCTTTTTGGGGCACCAGCCACCTATTTTACTTAATACAGACTTATAGGCCCTAATATCTATACAAGAATCAGATCTGCAAGTGCAACCTGAATGCGCTGCTTACCTTAATTAATGCTCATAATTGAATCCAATGAGCAGCTTACCCACAGAACAAACAAAAAAGATTTCAAAAGTCCTATCTTTAAATTTCTGATAGAATACCCCCAACCAACCTCTGATAGAATACCTTTCTCTGTAGATCTATTTCTAGGGCAGTATGGTTCTGTGTGAATCTATCACTACATCACACTTTTAGGTATATCTATTTTTGTACTAGTAACTTATCTATTTCCACATGTGACATGACACATTTCAAGAGTTGCAAGCTTTAACCTCTTTAATTTTGGACTTTGTATGTGTTATTTTCATTTTTTCTGTTTTCTAGAAGTGTGTGCTAAATGTAACAAATTTACATTAACATTACATTTGAGGGATCCTAAGAGTATATTAACATTACATTAACATTATATTAACATTTACATTACCATTACATTAACATTACATTTGAGGGATCCTCAAAGCAAACAACCATGAAGACATCAAGTCAAGTACATAAGCAAACAACCATAAAGTTATTGAAATCACTCAAACCGCTAACAATTGGGTTGGGATGATCAATTTGCCAATAGCACCATAATAGCGCACTATGACGCTATTTGAGCTTAGCGGCGCTATAGCCCGCTATAGCGCCAATAGCGCGAATAGCGCCAAAAAGTACAATTGCGTAGCGCGAGCTTCTCTATTGGCGCTATAGCGCGCTATTTAAATCATGAGTATATATAGCACTCAAACATACTAGTATTGTCTCCTAGCCGTCGATTCTCTCCATAGTTCAACTTCTAAAAAATGCTTATGTTGTCAAAAAAAAACAGGGCACCAACCAAACGAATAGGACCTAAAACTGCTTTTTCAGAAACATCTGCTTTTGCATACTACAATTTCCACAACACATATAGTTTTTTAGAACATTGTACGCTCACACACATACTTTCCCCTATGAACACACATACGCAAACTCTACCCAACTTACTTACCTACTATGTCTTACAGCTGTTTCATAGTTGTTCCAACCAAATAGATTGCAACTCTTTTCATGGCGCATAATTTAAAACTTTTCTACGGCTCAGCTCACACCAAACTGCCATGGGCCTAAATTCTGTCATCCAATTCATTCTCGACTCTTCGTACTATACAGAGTGCAGACAAGGTATTTGAAACAATTAGAGGCCATGTGTTTGACCGTTACAACAGCATATCGGGCAAACTGTACAAGAACACGATTCACAACAAATACAACATACATTGACATCTTCCATCCAGATCAAGATGGTGTGCTAACAATTCGCGACTACATATCTCGATTTATCTAATAACTGAATGAAATGAAACAAGGCTATATCCAATGGTGAAAATACAACAAATGGTACAGGATCTGATAGATGATGCTACAACTTGCATCGTGGCTCGCATGCCCTGGATGCATTCCCATCCATGAATCTTTATCCCTGTTGTCTTTTTTATCGACAGGCCAACCACCTGGCAACCTGGATGTGCAGCGGAGAAATGCCCAGGATGACCACAAGAGTTATAAACATTGCTGATAAACCATGGCAGCACCGTAGGACAAACAAATCAGTCTGGGGTTGGTTCACAGACAGCTGATTGATCAAGCCAAGTATCTGTACAGATTCGGGTTATCTTTATCCCTTTCCAAATAATCCCTTGTGATAAGATCCTCAATCCGCTTCTTTATTGCCTTGAAGTCCGGCTACAGAGAAATGAATGGCAAGTCATTACAAGAAAATCGAATGAACAAGCAACTCAATTCATAAATACTCCATTAACCACATACAAACTGTACTGCACAAAGCAGAAAGATGATGAGGATAGGCATGAGTAGTAAGCCATACATGGCGCTGGGTGCCAAGATGATTTATGGTATGTAATCAAAGATAACCCAGGTAGCGAATGCAATATCACAACTAGAAACTAAACTTGCAACAGGTCTTTGGGGAAGAACAAAATTCACAGCCCCCAGAGCTGATTGAACCGAGCACTAGATAAGGCAAGGGACGTTTCACTGCTAATATCTTAATCTTAAACTACATAGTTGAACAAATCATCCATACCTTGAACATGCGACCAAGCTGTTCCACACATTCCATTACAAGCTGTTGATGGCCCAAAACTTTCCGGCTCTTCATAATGCGGACAATGGATGCATCAATTGCATATCTACGATCCTTGTCAACATCTTCAACTACTTTCTTCTTCTCATCAACTGGAGGAAGAGGTATCTAAATTGGCATGAAACAACAACATAAACAACAAAATTAGGAAAGTGAATTGCCCAATTGAGAAATCCAAAGAAGATACCTTTATTCTTCGCATCTTGTCAGTAAATTTTGAATTATACTCAAAGACATCATTTGGTGCTATAGATCTGTTATTTGGTTCTTTGTTAAGAATCTTGTACTTTGCACAAGAAAGTGAATGGAGAAGCCGAACAACATCATCATCTGAGAGATTTAGTTGTGTCACAATCTCAGAATAGCTAAGCCTGTCAGCCCCATTAAATAATAGCAACAGGGCAGCCTACCAACATAAGATGAACACATATCAGAGAACATCTAACACATGCCGCAAATCCTCACTGAAATGCAGTCAGAATACCTGATAAGTTGTAACAATGAGCTCAATAGTTTTGGCCTCAAACTTAGCACTGATATTACAGGTTCCAAGAGAATATATCCAGGTAAGCTTCCTGTGCTTTGTTCTTGTTTCGTAAAACTCTTTGAAAACCTCTACACATTTCACCTGAAGAAAATGAGAATGCAAATAATTATCCTATGCAGACTAGGTATCAGCAATAAATACTTGAGAAAGTAAGGCAAGCCATATGTAGCTTTAAATTATCGATCAAGTTTGGTAAGCAGTCAAGCACTATGACAGGCCTTCAGTAAACATGAAGGGGAAAATTTTACCATTTCAGAAGGCAGATTTATATCAAAAGATTTGTAGCTCGGCCAAAATCCTGTTGTCAGAACAGTAACAGCTAAGTCTATTCCAGGATTCAACTCCGGATGGCTGCTTATGAACTCTTCAAATTTTGTTTGATGATCTCTTGCAACAGTGAGATCAGTAACCATGCCCTCCATTTTCGAAGTGAATTGCCCTCCGCACTGTTGTTTTTTAATTTGGTAAGGATGCTTCTTTCATGGTCATCATTAGCACTCTTGTCAAAAAGCAATCTCCTCGCAAGCTTCTTCCTGCAAATTAGTACCATGAGTCAAGGAATGAATATTCCAATAATCCTGAAGCTACCATTAAGATTACTATACAAAATAACTGGAAATTACCTGTAAAATTCAGCAAACAAGTCCTTATCACTAATGTATGCATAAGCAGCCTTACCACCTGGTAAGTGGTAAGTGCACAATTTCAAGATTAGGGTCCTAGATCTTAATAGTTGTAAAAGGGTGTTAGTAGCACAAATACAAACACAGCAAATTGATGGCTATACCTTCTCAAGGGTATCTTCAATTGCTTCATCACTAAGCTTTTCACTGCCACCTTTCTTTAATATATTGTCACAAAAGGTGGCTAGCAATTCAGCACTTGAACTACCAGAAACACCTTTGTTGCAGAAAACCTCAAAAGCCTCTTTAAGGGCCTGTCCAAACAAACCGCAAAAATAGGAGACAAGATTTCAATATCACGGTCAAAAGAATCGAGCAAATTAACAGTTTCAGATAAGTACAAGTTTACAGACCTTATGAAAGAGCGTGTGACCCTGGAAGCACTCTGTAACATATGCTACATACTTGTCATGAAGCTCAATAATTTTTCGGACAAAAATCTAAAATCAAGAAAAAGCTTAGTAGGTAACAGACAAAAAAAATTTGAAGCCAACAGCAATATTATATCAAGACACCAACCTGTTCTTGTAAACCAACCACGCCCTTCTTCTCTGGCTGTAATACAATGGATAATCTTAGATAACACTCAAGACAGAGATATTTTTTCTCGAACGTGCAGGAGAGTTGTGTATCATTTCATTAAAGGAAAACATACGATGACAAAACCCTATACATAACATCAGAACTCAGGACACTCACACCAAACTAGACCGGGGCAGAGCATGGCGTGTCATGGCGCGTTGTGGATGGCCTCATCCTCCGTGACGCCCGTGTCTTCATCCCGATGGCCTCCACCGTCCTACCCACGGCGCTAAAGCTCACCCACTCCACAGGCACCAACGCATCCAAAAGACGCTACACCGCCTCCACGCTGACTTCATCATCGAGCCACGTACTCGTCCGCGACTTCGTGCGTTCGTGTGCATTGTGCCAGCGGAACAAGGTGTAATCTCTCCAAGACGTTGGGCTGCTGTAGCCGCTGTAGGTGCCCTCACAGGTGTGGTTTTCACTCAACTTTAATGAAGGTCTTCCCCGCATCCAAGGCAAGAGTGTCACTCTGACCTTGGTGGCATCAAGCTCCGCCACAGCACGGCCTTCCACCCCAAACGGACGGGTCAGTCGGAGGCGATCAACAAGACCATCGCAATGTATCTCCACTGCATCACCAGCGATCGCCCCGCGTGTGGCTTGACTGGGCAGAGTACTGCTACAACACGTCCTATCACTCCGCCCTGCGCACGTCACCGTTCCATGTAGTCTACGGCTGCCCTACGCCGGCCTTGCTTCCCTACACTGCAGTTACGGCCAACACCGACACCGTGCACAGCCTGGTGCAGGACTACGACGCGTTCCTCGAAAAAAGGCTATAGGTAGATGGATTAGCATAGAGACCCCGGATAGCCGCCGTTCCTCGGGACTATCTTAGGGTTTCGTCTGGCTTGATTACAATCAATACTGGAGTCTCTCTTATATAGAGATGACTAACTTGGCTCATAAGTAATATCCTAACCGAATCAATCTATCTTATTCCTTTCCTAACTTATCTCTTTCCCTAATTAATCCTAGGCGGGTACTGTTTACTCGCTATAGTACCGCGTGGGGCCCCTAGGTCGGCTCCACCTGCCATAACAGTTCACATGGGCCTCCTTCAAGCACATGAGTATACAAAGCGCTACTACGATGGTCACCATTGTGTTCTTGAGTTTGCTTCCGGTCGATTAGGAGTTTGTTTCCTTCAAGCGGCGCCATAGTTGTTAGCAGGATCCGATGGATTAGGAGTTTGTTTCCATATCCCTTTTGATTCAAGAGAAGTTTGTTAGGCCTTTGTTATAAATTTGGAACCAGTTTTGTTAAAAAAGATCAGCCAGATATTAGAGTTAATCTCTGCTATCTGGTGCTCTAGCTCGCGTTCTCCCTCGGTAGACCTCAGCGCCGAGCAAGGTGCCACCAGGCGTTCAAGCCTCGGCCGCTCACCTCCCACTCATATCCCCTACGCAACAATCCAAGTTCCAACAACAACTTTGGATCAGACCACATGTGCATCTAACTCTTAAAAAAAGAAGGGTTTATTGGTCTCACACCATTGAAATTTTTGAGGTTTTGAGCCACACCACTGATATTCGTGTTATTGGTCTCACACCACTGTAATTTTCCACTTCTTTGAAATACACCATTTTCTACGTTTTTCACCCTAATGGACCCACTCTCAGGTGCATGTATTTCGGTATTGACCATTGTGCCCCGCCATGTTTAAGCTAGCAGCCATGTGTTTGTGAACCAATGTGTCTGGAAGTGAACTCACGTGGACCATGGAATATTTCTATCTTTAATTCTGGAATGTTTAAGCTAGCAGCCAACGTAGCATGTTTCCATTTTTTTTAATTTAATTGTGGTTGATTTACACATGCATGCATGTTTAAGCATATTACTAGGAATAGCCATGTGTGCATGTTTAAGCATATTGCTAGGAATAGTCATGCGTGCGTGGTTGTGTTTAACTGGTACGCCAAGAGCATGTTTAACTGGTACGCGATTTTTTTTTAACGAAGACGCCGTGGCGAGTGAAAAAGCTTCCGGTCCTCAGCATTCAGCCAGAGGGGCAGGATGGTCAATACCGAAATACATGCACCTGAGAGTGGGTCCATTAGGGTGAAAAATGTAGAGAATGGTGTATTTCAAAGAAGTAGAAAATTACGGTGGTGTGAGACCAATAACACGAATATCAGTGGTGTGGCTCAAAAACTCGAAAATTTCAATGGTGTGAGACCAATAAACCCTAAAAAGAACTAGCAAAAGGAACATATGGAGTAAAGCTCAAGCACAAAATATATTGGAATCTCACTATTTACGCATGATAAAAAAAATGGACCGATATAGTTTACGTATGATATGTAGTATAGACCTTCCAGCATGAGTCAAATATGAACTGTTAAGGTTTGATGCAAAAGCATGATATGAACATGCCCTAACAGGAAAAAAAAAAGGAAAACAAAGGAAGCACAAAAAACAACTATTGAATGTGGAAAGCAAAAATGCTGCACCTTTTTGTTACTAGCAGCATCTTCTGCTTGCTTTACTAAAGCTGTGCCCTCATTAGTAACATGCTGAAGAGAAATACAGTCAGATTAAGCATCAAACATATTTACAAAGAAAAGGTACATGTTTGAAGCAAAAGATACCTGCTTAAATATCTGAGAAACAGGTTCTAGGCCACGAGTTATTCTGGAAAAGAGCCTATACATCCTAGACAGATCCTCAACCTGCAGTTAGATTGCACAAAAATGATGTCAAGAAATTTCTTACAACATAAATATGTTGGTAACGAAGAGTCGAAGATAGATCTCCCATTGAACCTTGTCATCACGAAGTAGAGCATGACATCCAGAATGCTCCTTCTCCAAGAGTTGGCTAGCGTACTGAGTTAGCAGTTCATGCTGCACTTTCTGCCAAAACCAAAGCATGATGAATTGTGTCATGCAGGGAAAGATATTGTGACTAGTGTTCTACCAGGAATCCTATGGAACTTCAAATTACAACAATAAAATATGGCTTTCCATTAACCTCAAGTAGCTTCTGCTCACTGCTAGAATGCAAATAGTGAGAAACTCGTTCCTTTTCCCTTTTCAGGCATTCTTCAGCCTGATGAAAGAAACATCCATCAGAATATGCTCACCCACAGATAAAAATGTTTCAAAAGCTTGCTTAAGTTGAAGATACCTTTAGCATGTAATCCGGACAAGAATCCTCAAGGATCCAGGATTGGGCTTTGATAGAGTAGTAATCAGCAGTATCTTTAAGCAAGAAATCTTCAAAATCATTTTCATAGCACTCCATATTACCCAAACCAATTTCAACAAATATATCGAGGACATTCTTCAATAGTGCCCTATCTATCTGTTCACCCTCACGTTCTCGGTCAATCTGTTGAAGAAAGAAATTTCCATAACCAATCAGACATAACAAATTAAGTCATACGAAAAGATGCAAATAAAAAACTAACCAAAGATATGACAGCACTTTTTACTTTTCCTTTGATCTCTTTGATATACCTGTTACCAGAAGTGAAAATATTAAAATACAAAAACATTACAGTGACAAGAAACACCGTAGCTCAATTTAATAAAAAGAACAAGATTAATCCGAATTAAATAGTTCTGTTACCAAGTCTCTGAAACAACTAAGCCCAACTTCTAAGTGGTGGCAGTGATCTTCGAAAATGAAGTAACGATCAAGATAATGGAAGAAGCGTGACAGCCACCGAACCATTACTTTATGGTTTGACCACCTTTTACAAGCTCTCTCAACATAAACTCGTCATGCTTCTCCCTAAGTGAAGGTAAGACCTGCATAAAAATTGGATCCATGTTACTGGTTTAATGAACAAGGTCAAGTGCAAATACAGAGAAAGATGAATGAGGTTAAATCATGCAGGAGATTAGTTTTAGTAAGATTAACATTTCCTCTGACCAAAGTTTTTTAAAAAAGGATGTTCAGTCAAAAGGAGAAAAGGTTTGTATATCAAAATACATTTTTCTCATACAGATTAAAGATTTACTAATGACAATTTGAATTGCTCGATCAAGATTCAAATGCTCTTCACAGAACCAACACTTCAGTACTTCATTATATTAATTCAATGTTTTCTTAGAATCAAGATGCACTCATTTCCAACAATAATTGAAGATTATCTTCACGAATGAAAGAAACATAGGGCAATAAGTTATCTGAATCGACCACTAGAAAGGTCTTCAATGTAAGCATTCCTTGCCTTCAGCACGATTACAATTAGATAAATTATTGATTAGCATGTACATTTTCATGCAGTGGCAACCTTGAAATTTATTACGTATAACTTACCAAAAACGGGGTATACAAAACAGGGGTGTCTAAAACTAAGAGAATGCAACAACATTGTATTTTATTACATATTACTTACCAAAAAGAAAGCACAATAAAAGGTTAATACAAGCCCATAGTTAAATTCTAATAAAGAAACAAAAACATACAATCAACAAAGCCATCAATTTGTTAAATAAATGGAATATGCAGGAGAGCTGCATATCATTGCATTAAGGAAGAATATATCAATTTGTCAAATGTATCCAAAGAGAACGCATTTCATCGCTACTAGTCCTCCATTGAAAGAATATATGACACCTTGAACTTAGTAGGGTCTCCAATAGGCATATAGGCAACTATGACCATAAATTTCATGGTTATGTAACATGTTAGTGTGAAGGAGTAAAAAAGATTACATTATTACTAGTGATGACTATAACATTCAAGTACTCAACAAATCTATTAGTATTTACTAGTGATGGCTGCTTCGGTAACCCTTCCAATGGGGAAAAGTGCACAAAGCCCAGAGCCTCTTAAAGAGGGTACCTATGTAATTTCATCGTATTAGTAATAAAAAACACAGTCTTGGAATGAAAGTTTAAGCCAACTCATTCCTTCTCTACTATGAATGCTTTCACAAAAAAGATATCAGCGGAAGTACAGAAAAAAAAGGGTTGTATTGGAGGGGGGAGTATGATTACAGCACCCAAGAGCATACACGCCTTTTTGGGCATGATATGAGTGGCTCATGATTCTGTGTGCCTGTAAGAATGATGGATGCTTTGAAGGAAATCTAAATACTGCTAGAAGCTGGCCTTCATGCAATGAAGCAGGTTGACATGTCCATATGCTTCCTTTCCCTGGACTGAACAATCCATAGCTGCCACAGCAATGGTATTTTCTATGCTCTTGCAAAGATGACAATGACACCCTTCACACTGCTCAACAGTTTGATTTGACTATATGCCCAACTTTTTCATAGAATGAAGACTCCAATATGCCCATCTCATATGCTCAACTTTTCAAGGAAGTTTGTCTACTCAAATTCTAAAACATCATATGTTTCTAAATGGTGAGGGTACAATGATTGACATCTATCACACTGAAATCAACTACACAGCGATGGTACACAGTCCGCGCATGCATGAATCCAACAGAAGACCTAGGTCACAATACTGTCATGGTCAAAAGGAAACTTCCCAACCTTAGCCAATGCCAGATTGTTTTCCCCAACACTACAAAATGACACCCCCCTGTTGCAATGCAAATATGTGTTGCTAAAAGTTTAGATATACGTTGGCGGGGTCTATACCAACGCATCTTGTATGCGTTGCCTAAAGTGGCGTTGTAAGGATCTATTGCAACACTTATTTATGTGTTGGTAACTTGTGGTAATAACCGCTTGCAAAGTTGCAACGCATAATGTTTGATCATGGCAACACTTATATGTGTTTGTATAGACCATACATGAATAGCCTCTATGGTTTCTTGGAACGTATAGATTTAGTCTATTGCAACACCTATATGCGTTGTAAGTAATAAACCATTCATTCATTAATATTATATAATTATTTATTTTGAGACAAAAATAGAGATAGTCATCTACAATTTAATAAAAAAAAATGCAATACCATCCAACACAGAAATAAGCACACTGAGCCATATATATATTATAAATAATTTGTCGCATTACAAAATACCATCCAAATTCATTACACAATTTTTGTACAAAGCACATGTTCCTATGTGAGCAAATA
The DNA here is from genome assembly GCA_015847255.1 of Hyparrhenia diplandra. Classification (NCBI taxonomy): domain Eukaryota; kingdom Viridiplantae; phylum Streptophyta; class Magnoliopsida; order Poales; family Poaceae; genus Hyparrhenia; species Hyparrhenia diplandra. The sequence continues at coordinate 1,723 of JADLZK010000903.1, read as the reverse complement.
TGAAACATATAAAGGATCCCTCTTAGCATGCCAAAGAATCCTCTTCTCCTTCCTTCAGTTTAGTCCAGCATCGACCTGCTTTCGTACATAGATTTGGAAGGATTTGCAACGCAGCTACCTGGAGAAGCAGCTGACGATAATTTGTTTGGGTCGTCGAGCGGGAGCAGGTCACGGTCCTCGAAGAGCTAGAGAGGCAACGGCGGGGTGAGCCAGGAGGAGGAGTTGACCCGGCAGCGGCGGAGTTGAGGGAATGCGGAGACGGAGGAGAAGAGGAAAGGTATGGAGTGCGAAGGAAAAGGACCACAATTTAGCTGCGATAACTGACGGGATCCACAATCCAAGGGCGGTTTTCCTAGGCTATTTTCACACGGTCCTCTTCACCTAGTCTCTATGAGCGGTGGGCCACTTTGTTAGGCTTCTCAATAATTAACGTGAGTTGTGAGAGAAATCTGATTAACTGTGCGGGGAATAAACGTATCAAATAAAAAAATGGAGGGAAACAATGGCGGGAGAAATTTACTAAGCGAATATATTATATGTCTTGTAAAAGATGGCGGAGCTAAAAAAAGTGCAAAGAAAAAAAGAGATTCTGAGTTTAAAATAAAATATGGTTATTAATGCTAGATTCAAATTAAATGAGTATTTGGGATTGTAAGTGGATTCAAATTTAAAGTTATCAATTACAAAGTTTTATAACTTTTTGAGATCTACAACTTTGCTTTTGGTTAATTACTCATCCGAGGTCGTGCGAAAAAAATTGAATTTCAAATGTGAGGAATTCAGCCATAATTTAATTAGATAAATAATTTCAAATGAAAATGTTGTTAAAAAAACAAAGTTTCTCAACTTTCTGAGATCTACAATTTTTGTTTTGGTCATTTCTCTATCTGAGCTTTTGAAAAATCGAATTTGAAATGTGAGAATTCAAATGTAATCTGGTTGGTTACACGATTTCAAATGAAACAATTGTCAACTACGATGTGGCATAACTTTTTGACTTTTTTTTCAAAATTTCTAAGTAATTTGCAAAATTCAAAGTAATTTGCAAAATTCAAATGGTGAATGATTTTTGCTACAGTGAAAACCCTAGTTCCCTCTTCTGCTCACGCCCTGTCCATCCCCTTCAGCCACCTGTCCATCCCCTCCATTGCCTATAAAAAGCCGGTGACCGCCGCCGTTTTCTTCCTTTTCGAACCATGGGCGTCGGAACCGATTCCCTCCGCTCGCTTCCGTTGTCGACGTAGCCTAGCCCGCCCGTCTAGACTTGTTAGCAGCATCGCCAACACCCATACTCAGCTCCACAACTAGGCGCAAGTCCTTTCATCGCCCGTAGCACGCCACGCAGCTCATCTTTCCCTGGTGACGTCAGTGCGCCGCGCCCAGGCTTCGCCCGGCGATTTCTCCCTCTCCGGTGAGCCTCCTGTTGCTTTTTTTTCGCGTGTTAGCTTCTCGTTGACACCTTAGTCACGCCCGACTTGCCCCTTTGTCCAGCCGAGGCTCGAAGCGGCCCGAACGCCGTGCCGCCACCACCCGGCCGTTCTTTGCCCGTCGACCCTCTCCGGTCCTCCTAGTTTTTGTGCACCCTATGAGAAGGTTCAATAGAAAATGGCAATGTCCTACTTCAAAACACAAATATATGTGTAGCCTAATGGTAGAAAAGAGTTTAGTGTGTTGGGATCATGGGTTCAAATCCTAGTGAAGAATATTTTTGTTTTTTATTTTA